>CAUYQV010080383.1:0-28316 GCA_963574575.1 Galagoides demidoff
TCCAACAAGAAGCTTAGCAAAGAAATCTTGGATTTAAAGTTAACCATTCAGCATTTGGATTTGACAGACATCTATAGAACATTTCATCCAAACAAAACTGAATACACATTTTTCTCATCAGCCCACGGAACATACTCCAAAATTGACCACATCTTAGGTCACAAGTTTAAGCTCAGGAAATTTAAAGAATAGAAATTATTCCTTGCATCTTCTCAGACTATGATGGAATAAAAGTTGAACCCAGTAACAACAGGAATCTGCAGATTCATACAAAAACATGGAAGCTAAGTTATCATTATGCTGAATGATAGGTGGGTCAGAGATGAGATCAAGAAGGAAATTACCAAATTTTTAGAACAAAAAAATAATGAATATATGAGTTATCAGAACCTGTGGGATACTGCAAAGGCAGTCCTAAGAGGGAAATTTATAGCACTGCAAGTGTTCTTCAAGAAAACAGAAATAGAGGAAGCTAACAACTTAATGTGACATCTCAAACAACTGCAAGAGGAAGAACACTCCAATCCCAATCTCAGCAGAAGAAAAGAAATAACCAAAATTAGAGCAGAATTAATTGAAATAGAAAACAAAAGGATTATATAACAGATCAATAAAGCAAAAGATTGTTTTTTTGAAAAGGTCAATAAAATAGATAACTCTTTGGCCAAACTAAACAAGAAAAAAAGAGTTAAATCTCTAATTTCATCAATCAAAAATGGTAAAGACAAAATTACAACAGACCCCTCAGAAATTCAAAAAATCCTTAATGAATATTACAAGAAACATTATTCTCAGAAATATAAATATCTGAAGGAAATCGACCAATACGTGGAAGCACACCACCTTCTAAGACTTAGCCAGAATCAAGTGGAAATGTTGAACAGGCCTATATCAAGTTCTGAAATAGCATCAAATATACAAAATCTCCATAAAGAGAAAAGCTCGGGAGCAGATGGCTTCACATCAGAATTCTACCGAACCTTTAAAGAGGAACTAGTACCCATATTACTTAACCTTTTCCAAAATATAGAAAAAGAAGGAATACTACCCTAGACATTCTATGAAGCAAACATCATCTTGATCCCCAAAGCTGGAAAAGGCCCAAAAAGGATATAAAATTACAAACCAATATCACTAATGAATATTGATGCAAAAATATTCAACAAGATCCTAATCAACAGAATCCAGCAACATATCATACAGATTATATACCACAATCAAGTGGGTTTTATCCCAGGGTTTCAAAGCTGGTTCTACAGACGTAAATCTATCACCGTAATTCATCACATATACAAATTAAAAAACAAAGACCATGTGATTCTCTCAATTGATGAAGAAAAAGCTTTTGATAATATCCAGCATCGCTTCATGATTAGAACACGTAAAAAAATTGGCATAGAAGGGATATTTCTCAAATTGATATAGACCATCTACAGCAAACCCACAACCAATATTGTACGGAATGGAGATAAATTGAAATCATTTCCACTCAGATCAGGAACCATGCATGGTTGCCCATTGTCTCTATTGCTCTTTAACATTGTAATGGATGTTTTAGCCATCACAGTTAAGGAAGAAAAGGCAACGAAGGGAGTATCCATATAGAATCAGAAGAGATTAAACTTTCACTCTTCACAGACGATAAGATTGTATACCTGGAAAACACCAGGAAATCTACTAAAAAGCTCTTAGAAGTGATCAAGGAATATATCAGTGTCTCAGGTTACAAAATCAACACTCATAAATCTTTAGCCTTTCTATATACCAACAACAGTCAAGCTAAAAAAATAGTCAAGAACTCTATTCCATTTAAAGTAGTGCCAAATAAGATAAAATATTTGGAAGTTTACCTAACAAAGTACATGAAAAATCTCTATAAAGAGAACTATGAATCTCTAAGAAAAGAAATAGCTGAAAATGTTAACAAATGGAAAAACATACCATGCTCATGGCTGGGAAGAGTTACCATTGTTAAAATGTCCATACTACCCAAAGCAATATATGATTTTACAATGCCTATTAGAGTACATTGACATACTTTAAAGATCTTGAAAAAATGATAATTTGTTTTATATAGAATCAGAAAAATCCTTGAATAACCAAGACATTACTCAGAAATAAAAACAAAACAGGAGGAATCATGTTACCAGACATCAGACTATACTATAAATCCATAGTGATCAATACATCATGGTATTGGCACAAAAACAGAGAGGTAGATGTATGGAACAGAATAGAGAACAAAGAGATGAACCCCACTACTTACCATTATTTGGTTTTTGACAAGGCAATTTAAAAATTGAGTGGGGAAAAGACTCCCTATTTAGCAAGTGGTGCTGAGCGATACTGGCTGGTCACCTGCAGAACACTGAAACTGGATCCACACCTTTCACTATTAACTAAGATAGACTCTCACTGGATTAAAGATTTAAACATAATACATGAAACTATAAAAATACTAGAAGAAATTGTAGGAAAGAAACTTGAAGAAATTGGCCTGGGTGAATATTTTTTTAGGATGACACCCCCAGGCAATTTAAGCAACATCAAAAATACACTACTGGAATGTGATCAAACTAAAAACTTCTGCATAGCCAAGAACACACTAAGTAAAGCAAGCAGACAGTCCTCAGAATGGGAGAAGATATTTGCAAGTTATGTCTCTGACAAAGGTTTAATAACCATAATCCACAGAGAGCTCAAATGTATTAGCAAGAAGAGAACAAGTGATCCCATCTCAAGGTGGGCAAGGGACTTGAAGAGAAACTTCTCTGAAGAAGACAGGCACATGGCCTACAGATATATGAAAGAATACTCATCATCCTTAATCATCAGAGAAAAGAAAATCAAACTACTTTGAGATATCATCTAACACTAGTAAGATTAGCCCATATCACAAAGTCCCCAAATCACCGATGCTGGCATGGTTGTGGATAAAAGGGAACACTTTTACACTGATGGTGGGATTGCAAACTAATATGTTGCTTTTGGAGATACATCTGGAGAGCACTCAGAGAACTAAAAATAGACCTGCCATTTGATCCTTTAATTTCTCTACTAGGTATAGATCCAGAAGACCAAAAATCACACTATAGTAAAGATATTTGTATGAGAATGTTAATTGCAGCCCAATTCATAATTGCTAGGTCATGGAAGGAGTCCATCTGTCCATTGACCCATGAATGGATCAATAAATTGTGGTATTTGTACACAATGGAATACTATGCAGCCCTAAATAAAGATGGAGACTTTAGCTCCTTCATGTTTACATGGATGGAGCTGGAAAATATTCTTCTTAGAAAAGTATCTCAAGAATGGAAGAAAAAGTTTACAATGTACTCAGCCCTATTATCAAACTAATTTATAGCTTTCATAGGAAAGCTATAACCCAATTACAGCCCAAGAATATGGGGAAAGGGGAGAGGGAGGGAAGGGGAGGGGGGAGGATGGGTGGAGGGAGGGTCATTGGTGGGATCATGCCTATGGTTTATCCTATAAGGGTACATGTGCATCTCTCTAAGTGTAGAATATGAATGTCTTAACACAATAACTAAGAAAATGAAATGAAGGCTATATTGACCAGTTAGATGAAACTATTTCAAATTGTATATTGAAAAAGCACACTGTTCACCATGATAGTATTAATGTACACAGCTATGATTAATAAATAAATAAATAAGAAAGAATGACTCACGTAGTAGTAGGGAGGCATAGGAAGAGAAGGGTGTTTGGGAGAGAGAAATATATAAGAGACTGTGCGGTGGGTTGTAGCACTGAAGACTAATTTGGACTTTCACAGGTAGTGCCACTGGCATCTGGTTTAGATTTTCAAAGGCTGGGCACTGATGGCAAATTTGTAATTTCAAGGGCCTGGGAACAGATGCCTCGTTCCAACTTACAAGGGTAGAGGTGCTGAAGGCTTTGTTCTCACTGTGGCCAGCGATTTTTCCTGAATTGGTGGTTCACCAGAGGGGACCAGGCTCAATCCCCTTTGAAAATACACATGGGAAAAACCCATGGAACAACTCTGGCAACATGAATAATCATAGTAGATTAATTCCCTCAAGGAATGGCAAAGGAGATAAAAGTTAGGATGGCATTCATAAACAAATGGCTGAAATGTAAGAAATAGAATTCAGCATATGGGTGGCAAATAAGATGAATAGAATGGAGGAAAAGATGGAAAAAGAAATACAAAGAATAGTTCCAAATTTGTCTCAAGAAATCAATGAATTCAAAGTCAAAATCACCAGGAACCTGGACATAATGATAAAAGGGATAGCAGATCTCAAGAAAATGAGAAAGTTATTTAAGGAGTTTTATGATACAGTAGAATTCTTCATTTATAGAGTTGAACCAGCAGAATAAATTATCTCTGAATTTTAAGACAAAGCTTTTGAACACTCCCAAACACTCAAAGAGGCAAAGAAGTGGAGAACAAAAACTGATCATTCCCTGAGAGAGTTGTGGGACTATGCTAAAAGATTAAGCATTTGTCTTATAGGAATTCCTTAAGAAGAGGGTGGTTCTCAAGGCTCAGATGGTCTACTCTAAGATATTGTGGAAGAGAATTTCCCAAGCATGTCATGAGATACAGAAATTGAGATAGTAGACAGCTTCAGAACTCAAAGAAGACTCAATCCAAATATAATATCTTCTAGACATATTGTAATTAACTTTGCCAATGTTAATATGAAGGAGAAAATTCTGCAAGCAGCCAGGCATAAAAAAAGCATTATCTACAGAGGGAAAAATATTTAAATGATGGGAGATCTCTTAGCTGAAACCTTTCAAGTCAGAAGAGGATGGTCAATGACTTTAAATTTTCTAAAACATCTTCCAGCTCAGGATCCTGTATCCAGCTAAATTGAGTTTCATTTGTGAAGGAGAAATCAAATACTGACATACACATGTTGAGGAAATTTTCATAACTAAACTAGCTCTCCAGGATATTCTCAAAATCATTTTCCATAATGACCAGCACAATAGTCTACCACCACAGTAAACTCATCCAGAAATTGTTGAACAAAACCTAACTGCCACAGTGGTGAAAGGATTAGAAATATCCACTGGACCTTTGAAAAACATGACACCTAAAACACTACTATGCCTATCAATCCTCTCAATTAATGTGAATGGCTTAAATTGTCTTCTAAAGAGACACTGGCTGACTGGGTACAAAAACTCAGGCCAGATATCTGTTTCATAAAATAGTCTCATCTTACCTTAAAGGATACAAAAGGTCTCAGGGTGATGGGATAGACATCCACAATATAGGCAATTGGAAATCAGAAAAAAAGCTAAGGTTGCAATTCTATTTTCAGATGCAATAAGTTTTAACCAACAAAGAAAAGGAAAGATAAGGATGGATACTATGTATTTGTCAAGGGAAAAACTCAACATGAAGAGATTTTGATAATTAACATTTATGTGCCCTACCAGAATACTCCTCAAATTATAAAGCAAACTCTAAGAGATATGAACAATTTCATATCTTCTGGAACTATAATAGTTGGAGATTTTAACACATCTTTAGCAGTTCTAGAGTGATCCTCTATGATGAAACTAAACAAAGAAATAATGTACTTAAAAATGACCATACAATGATTGGACTTAACAGACATCTACAGACTATTTCATTCCAAAAAAAAAACAGAATATGTATTTTTCTCATCAGCCCATGGATCATCCTTCAAAATTAATCATATTTTATGACACAAGTCTAACTTCAGCAAGTTTAAAAGAATTAAAATTATTACTTTTACCTTCTTGGATCATTATGGAATAAAAGTTGAACTCAATGGCAACAGAAATCTTCATGTTCAAACTAAGTCATGGAAACTAAATAACCATATGCTGAATGATAACTGTGTCAAAGATGGCATTAAGAAGGAAATCACCAAATTTTTAGAATAAAATGATAATAAAGACTAAAATTATCAAAACCTATGGGATACTGCAAAGGCAGTCCTAAGAGGAAAATTAATAACGTTTGAAGCCTTCATCAAAAAAACAGACAGAGAGAAAGTAAAAAACTTAATGGGTCATCTCAATCAACTAGAAAAGGAAGAAAATTCCAACCCCAAACCCAGCTGAAGAAAATAACAAAAATTAGAGCAGAATTAAATGAAATTGAAAACAAAAGAATTATTCAGAAGATCAATGAAGCAAAAAGTTGGTTCTTAGAAAAGATTAATAAAATTTGACAAATCTTTGGCTAGAATAACCAGAAACAGAAATGTAAAATCTCTAATAACTTCAAACAGATATGAAGAAGGGGAAATAACAGTAGACACCACAGAAATACAAAAAAAAAAATCCACAATGATTATTACAAAAAAACTCTATTCTCAGAAATACAAAAATCTGAAGGAAATGGACTAATACCTGAAAGCATGCCAACTTCCTAGACTCAGACAGAAAGAGTTACAAATATTGAATAGACCTATATAAAGCACTGAAATAGCATCAACTATAAAAAATTTCCACCCCCAAAAAGGCCACGACCAGATGATTTCACAACATAATTCTACCAAACCTTTAAAGAGGAACTAGTACCTATATTACATAATTTTTCCAAATCATAAAAAGGAAGGAATACTTCCCAACATATTATATGAATCAAATGTCACTCTGATCCCACAACCAAAAAAGGTCCCAACAAAGAAAGAGAACTATAGAACAATATCTTTAGTGAATATCAATTCCAAAAGACTCAATAAGATCTTAGCAAACATGATCAAATTGCTTTTATCCCAGGGTTACAAGCTTAGTTCAACATGCATAAATCTATAAATATTATTCATTACATAAATAAAATAAGAAAACAAAGACCATATGATTCTATCAATTGATGCAGAAAAAACTTTTGATAATATCCAGCATACTATCATGATGAGAACACTTAAGAAAATAGGCTTAGATAAGATATTTCTTAAACTAAGAGACCATCTACAGCAAACCCACAGCCAGTATCACATTTAATGGAGTAAAATTGAAAACATTTCCACTCAGATCTGGGACTAGAAAAAGATGCCATTTGTCTCCATTGCTATTCAACATTGTAATGGAAATCTTACTTATTGCGATCAGGCAAGAGAAGGCAATTAAGGGTATCCAGACGGGATATCAAATGGTCATTCTTTGTGGAAGAAATGATCTTACACCTGGAAAACCCCAGGAACTCAACTACAAAATGCTTTGAACTGTTCAGGAAATACAATAGTGTCTCAAGAGAAAAAAAATCATTTTACAAGGGTACATGTTAAATCTGCTAAGTGTGGAGTATAAATGTCTTAATACAATAAATAAGAAAATGTGATGAGAGTTATGTTAACCAGATGGATGAAAGTATTTCAAATTGCATATAAACAAGCACATTGTACCCCATAATTACATTAGTGTACACGGCTATGATTTAAAAATATCAATACTTACAAATTAGTAGCATTTATATATACCAATAATAGTCAAGCTGAAAATATACTCAATGACTCTATTCCTTTTACAGTAGTACCAAAGAAGATGAAATATATCAAAATTTATCTAAGAAAGGATGTGAAAGATTGTTATAAAAAGAATTATGAAACTCAGAGAAAGAAATAGTAAAAGATTTTAACAAATTAGAAAACATATCATGCTCAGGGCTGGGAAGAGTCAACATTGTTAAAATGTCCATACTATCCAAAGCACTCTAGGATTTAATGCAATCACTATTAAAGCACCACTGTCATACTTCAAAGATCCTGAAAAAATACTTTTTAATTTGATATGGAATCATAAAAAACCTCTAATAGCCACACGTTACTCAGAAATAAAAACAAATCAAGGGGCATCACGTTACCAGACTTCAGGCTATACTGTAAATCTATAGTGATCAAAACAACATGGTACTGACACAAAAAATAGAGAGGTACATGTATGGAACAGAATAGAGAACCAAGAGATATCCCTAGCCACTTATAATCATTTGAAATTTGATATACCTATCAAAAACATTCACTGGGGGAAATATCCCCTATTTATCAATTAGTGCCCAGTGAACTGGGTGGAGACCTGTAGAAGACTGAAACTGATCCCTTACCTTTCACCATTAACAAAAATTGATTCTCACTGGATAAAAGATTTCAACTTCAGACATTAAACTATAAAGAGACTTGGAGAGAGTGCAGGAAAAACACTTGAAATTGGCCTGGGAGAATAATTTATGTAAAGGACACCCTGGTAATTGAAGCAACATCAAAAATGTATTACTGGGAACTGATCAGACCAAAAAGTTGCATGGCCCAGAGCACAGTAAGTAAAGCAAACAGACAGCTTTCATCATGGGACAAGATTATTTTCAGGTTATGTTTCCAACAAATATCTGATAACTAGAACCCACAAAGAACTCAAACTAAACAATAAGAAAAGAACAATTAACCTCTTTATTTGTGGGCAAGAGACTTGAACAGAAGCCTCTCTGAAGAAGACAAGCACATGGCCTACAAACATGAAAAAATGCTCATAATTTTTAATCATCATAGAAATGCAAATCAAAACCACTTTGAGATATTATCTAACTCCAGTAAGATTAGCCCACATTACAAAACTCCCAAACTGCAGATGTTGGTGTGAATATGGAGAGAAAGGAACACTTCTACACTGCTAGTGGGAATGCAAGCTAATATAGCCATTTTGGAAAGAAATTTGGAGAATACTCAAGGAACTAAAAGTAGACCTGCCATTGAATCCTGCATTTCCTCTACTAGGTATATATCCAGATGATCAAAAATAATTTTACAGCAAAGATATTTACACCAGAATGTTTATTGCAGCCCAATTCATAAATGCCAAGTCTTGGAAGCAACCCGCATGCTCATTGACTTATAAATGAATTAACAAATGTGGAATATGTATGCCATGAAATGCTATGCAGCTATAAAAAGGATGGAGACTTTCCATCCTTTATGTTTACCTGGATGGAATTGGAACATATTTTTCTTAGTAGATTGTCTGAAGAATTAAAGAAAAAGTATCCAATGTACTCAAAACTATGAAACCAATATATAAATTACACATTCATGTGAGTGATAAAACAAACTACAGTCCAGAAAAAAAGAAGAGGGCAGCACATGCATCTCAGTGAGTAGGCAACTGGCCCCATATATGGAGGGTGGCAGGTTCAAACCTGGCCACGGCCAACTGCAACCAAAAAATAGCCAGGTGATGTTGTGGGCGCCTGTAGTCCCAGCTACTAGGGAGGCTGAGGCAAGAGAATCACTTAAGCCCAGGAGTTGGAGGTTACTGTGAGCTGCATGATGCCATGGCACTCAATCAAGGATGATAAAGTGAGACTCTGTCTCTACCAAAAAAAAAAAAGGGAAGAGGAGAGAGAGGAATTGTGAAAAGTCCAGGTTTTAGGTTCAGCTAGTTTTAATTGCAGTAGGAGAGGTAAAAAGTAAGATCATTTAACCTAATCCAAGTGTGTTGAGGATATGTTCATTCTTTCCTCCTGTCCTTTAGTAGCCCACTCTTTGAGTTTATCATCTTTTTTGATAGGGGAAGCCATAAGATCCTGCCCCCTGTTTGGGTCAGTGTATATTTTCTTAAAGGTTTAGTGGTACTTCTTTCATATATAATTGTAAAGGTGTAATACAAAAGCAAATTTTTCCAGGCACAGCTCAAAAGGTGAGTGACGGTATTGAGTTACCAACTTCCCAGAAACTCCTTTCACAGTTATGTGATGAAGAGACAGAGGCCTGATGAGAATAGAGAAAATGGTGTCCATATCAAGAAGGAAGTTAACCTCCCTGCCTTCTATGGTCAGGCATACCCATGGCTCCTATAAAGAGGAGACATGTGCCAGAGCCAGTGAATGCAGCCCCAGGCCCCATTGGTCCCACTTTTATACCATTTTAGTGTAGGCATCTGACTGAATTGACCTTCATCCCCTGGGAAAGTCTGCCCTTCAGTAGTCTCGCTCACAAAGGGAGCAAAGATAGGAGGGCTTGCCAAACAGGTTGAGTAATTCAAGGCAATCCTTCGTTTATTGGCCCTGATAGCTCCACTGATAACATTTTTTTGGGGGTGCTGTTTTGGGGTGTTTGGGTTATGATTGCCAAAGGCAGTTTTATGGATCAATTGACAGGGGAGTATGTTTTCTCAGGCCATCTCTAAGTGTCTCCAAGAAAGATGATATGTTTTCTTCCTTTTTTCCTGAGTAATTGAAGATAATTTGGAGTAATTCATAAGCTTTTTCTGGAACCTACACAGTCCCTCTAGTACACAGGTCAAGAAATGTTTCTATGCCCAATTCCTGTTCCTACCTGTGTCCTACCCAGGTTCCTGAGGTGGAACCACCTGAACGCCTGTGGGGATTGAATTCTTCTTGTCCTGGGTCATATAATTCCAAATGTTGACTAAATACCAGTTATTTCCATAATCTCTGGCATCTTCAAGAACGTTCAGTCCCTCAGAACTTGTTAAGGTCTGATCTAATAGAAACATAATGTTTCTTCAGGATAAATCAAATGACTGCCTGAAACTCTGGAATATATCAATATAGTTTTTGGCATCATCTGAAAATTTCCCTAAGTGTATTTTGACTTGATTCAAATTTGACAAAGAGAAAGTACCATGCACCCTTCTAGGGGTAGTATCTCCTGGCCTAACTACTTCCTGCAAGAGGCATAATGCCAGGTACAAACTGGGAGGAGTACCCAGAAGTGGCCCTCATCCTTTGTCAAGTCTGATGGGGTTGCTCTGATCCAGGGCAACAGGATCTTGTCCTAGGTTAGGTAGGCAACATGGGTCAGACTTTTGGGGTCTCCATGGGGGCTCCTGGCTGGCAATTACCACCAAGAGTGCACGGTCAAAGTGACAAGATTTACATAATTGAGGGTTGTCAGACATAGTAAAAAGGATTTGGACATAAGGTACCTCAGACAATTTCCCTTCTTTCTTGCAAAGCAGGTCTAACTGAAGAAAGGTATTATAATTTAATATAATTAAATTTCTGGTGGCCACTGTTCTCTATCTGAGAGATTGGGATATGACCTAGCCTCTGTACAGAAGAAAATGAGTTGATTTTTCTTCAAGATTTGAGGGTCAACCTGGTTCCATATAGTGCAGCAGGATGCTATCTTTGAGAGCCAGAGAAGAATTCCTCCTCTACAAGAGAAGATACAGATAATTCACATCTAGTTATCTTTCCCTCACTCCAGCCATGGAGGTATCCCCCTCTGGGCTGGAGCAGCTCACATACTCCAATCCACAGGGGCATCCCCCCATGAGCTGGTAATTCCTATTGAGGTGTGCGACCACCCAAAGTCACTTGGTTGTCCAGATTAATCACACTTACTGGTGTAGTGACTATCACTTGTGGAAGCTTCTGCCCCTATTGAATCTATCAGGGAGAGAAACATATCTGGACTAGGAATGTTCACTTACAGAACCATGGGCCCCGTTCTGGTAACACTCACTTGAAGCATGTATAACTTGATGCTATTCCAAAGTTTTTGGACCTGCTACTGGGCTCTTGGAAGGACGGCCCTGTGGAGACATCTTATCTAAACTAAAGAAGGGATATGAACTGAGTGGCTGAGTGCCAAAGACCTTGGCAAAGCCCTAGCAGGGAGCCTGGTCCACATCAAATCAGTATTTTGTGTCAGTAGTGTTATCCCCTAGTGTCTGCACAAATTTTCCTGTGTTGAGGAGGAAAAAATGTATTTTCCACAGACCAAAACTCTATACCCTACCCCCACTTGAAGTGTTAACTCATATCCCTCAACTATTGTGGGCCCACTACCCAAGCAGCCATTCACATGGCCGCTCTAGGTAGTCAAGACATAAAGGGCATGTTCCAGGGAAACTATCCAAAACTATAAAGCAAGTTTAAACTGTTCAGAATCTATGAGCCCCTCTGTCAAACTCCTGTTGCTTGTATGATTAAATCTTATTGGAACTAAGCCTCTGTAAAAATAAAAAAAAAAAATCAGGGTCTTTTCTTAATAGGGATGTGGTCCTATTCTAGACAAGGACTAGAACTTCTATTTAAAATATTTAGAGAACAATATCTCTATTCACATCCTTCAGTCTCATTATACTGTTTCCAGCATTGGCTATATCCCTAATAATTTGAACTATTGATTTAAAGGTGCCAGGATATAAGAGTATGAATGGTTAGCAAATTTTCCACTTTTCTTTTTTTTTTTTTTTTACAAACATTCTTAAAGCTTACACAGACCATCCAAAACATGACTAGTTCTTCTGATTTTATCCAAAACTTTCTTTTACACCACCATATGCTTTAGGACAAAAATATTCCCATCTTATTCCTCTCTATACAACATTATTCTCTTTCTTTGTACCTTCTTTATTAAACAATATCCTTAACTATTTTTATATTTGTGTCTTATTTACCATTTCCTTTCCCACATAAACCTATTCCTTTATATTCACATTTTTTGTTAAACTACATTTTCATATTTGTACCCTTTTATTTTCGATCTTAGTTATGAAACACAGAAGAAAATAAGCTTACTCTTTTTTTAATGCCTTAACTTAGCCATTCTAATTTAGCCACTCCAATACTTCAGGAGATATTCTAGTGAGGAGTCCTCTGGGATGTCCCTCCATCATTCCCATCTTAAAAATGCTTTTTAAACCAGAAATTTGTGAAGGAAACCCCTAAGCCTGCAGGAAATTAATAACAACAATGCTTCCACCCTCCTTTTTCTCCCAATTGTGTCAGCAAAGTAATATGGTCAAATCTAATGAAATCAGAGCTAGTGCAGCTGAAAAATATAAATATAAAGACTTCCAAAGGAAATATAGATTACAACAATATAAATGTTGCAACATACAGAGTACAGCTTATGTAAATTGGGATAGAACAACAAGGAACACCAGAAAAAGAATGAACAAAAACTTAACTAAAGGAAGTAGAACATGATGGCAGAAGGGAAAGATATTTAGCTCAGCTCTCCCAGAACATGTAAGAGTGAGTGAGCTAGATCAATCCCAGCATGGAATATTGGTTTGGAGTGGTAGTTCATGGTGTGCAGCGAGGTAGAAGATTACTGGACTTGGAGTGTAATCCAGACTTGCAGAGATTGCCAGGAAAGTTTCTGCACTGCAGCTGCTGTGGAGGCAACCAAATCCCCATGGGGAATTACAGTTCCCAGTTCATGGGGAAACTAGGTGTTGTGTGGAAAGATTGCTGAAGTGTGCACTCACCAGCAGAATTTGGCAGCCAGAGTAGGGTGTCATCTGGTGTGGCACCACTGTGGTTAGGTGGTGAGAAATACACTCAGTTGGAAAAGGTCCCAAATAGGAAGTGGCCATTGTTTTAAAATTTGGGAGATGCTGATAACCATAGGCACCTTTCCTTGTGGGTCAGGTGCAGTAACTTGAGTCTCACCTGCAGGCAGTTGTCCTACACTTGAAACAAGCCTGGAATGTCCTACACTTCATGGGAACTGTTGCAGGGAGAATTTGTGAAACCTGCCTGTGAAGTTTTAATTGAGATCAGTGGAATGAACAGTTCTATAGTGTCTAAATGCCAAGTGGGTAACCAGGCAACCCCAAGCACAATCTAAACTGGAATCAGGTATACGGCTGGGAACCACTCATGGTGCCACCTGGTCCCCAGGAAGTATATTGCAACATAAACATATTCCTACTAAAAACTAAAATTGATCCCTAAGGCATATTATATATATGTAATTTTTGTTGGTGGTGCCTTTTTTTTTTTCTTTGCTCATTCTTTTGGATTTTTTTTTTTTTTTGCATTTTTCTTTGCTCATTCTTCTGGGTTTTTTGTGCTTTTTCATTTTTTCTTGCTTGGCGTTATTGTCAATTTTTTAAATTATTAGTAATATTTGTTTCTCTTCTTCCCTTCTTCTTACAGTTGCTGAGAGTGCTTACATGCTTACATCAGGCTATTTGAGAATTTTCTTTTCTTTTTTTTTTTTTTTGATTGTCTGTTTGTTTGTGTATCTGGTTGCTTTTTTGTTTCTTTGTTTTATCATTTTGTTTCAATGTGTTTTGTGTTTTGCTAAATATTTGACTTGGCTATTTTCCCTAACACCAATTTTTACATTGAACAAGACAAAGGGAGCATGGGGGATGATGGCTAGCTAGAGCCAGCTTTCAACAAAAGCTCCCATACATAGGGAGTGATAATGTCCAGAAAGAACCCAACAAAGCTGAAGAGTGGGATCTGAGCTGAGAGAAGAGATTGGTAATTTCACGTGTTCTCTGCTGAGGGAAGCTGAGACTCCAAGGAAACAAATTTCAGGTACATAATCTATCCAGAAGAGAATGCATGTCCATCCCTTCCCCCAAGAGAGTTCCTTGCTTGCTGTGGGATCTCTACTAGTGAGTGGTGAACTGAGGTTCTCTTCCTTTAATCCACAGGAGTGAGTTGCTGGAAGCTGAGACTCCTTCTCCAGCGAGTCCCTGCTGTAAGCCTGGGCATTCTCTTGTCTGGCAGGAAGGTTGCACAAATATTTTCCCTGCCACTTTGAACTTCCAGTCCACCCTTCCTCCCTTGTCTGGCAGTATAGAAGTGTAACCCCTGCAGAGACCAGAATGTCTGCAGTTCTTTGTTAACACTGGGTATTACATGGAGTGTGGCAAAACAGCTATGCTATATCTGTGAATCTGGTAACAGTGCAGAATGGCACAGGGGGAAAGTATCTGGACTGGCTCTGAAAAAGTGCAATTCAGCAGTGGGCAGAGGGTTGGGTCTCCGCGTGATGGGTGGAGACTCAGGAACTTCTGAAGCATGGGAACCTGAGTGGAGATACCGCCTACCCAACATCAGTGTTAATAGAGTGATCCCACTGGGGTCAAATTTCAAAGAGCACCTCCCTAATTCTGTGACTTCCAGAGGGAGCTAGACCTCACATTGCAGGGATACCAGAGGAACAGAGTGGCTGGGGCAGTGGCATGATCTCTGAGGGTGAAAAACTTTTGCTGCTTTCTTAACCTCTACTTTGGAAGGCGGTCAGGTGGAACACTACCCAGTTTCCATTGAGCACCCAATGTTGTCAGACTTCAGCTTCCCCAGTAGGGAGGTGGCAGAGTGTGGTCACCTGTCCGATGAGGCATTGACTTCCCTCTTACTCTAGCAGGCTGAAGTCCCGGCTGCATTTGCTTATTGGAGGGATCTGGGCCATAGACCCAAGGGGCAACCAGTGCCTGAGTATGATGGAGGTGCAAGGTGGGGAAAGAAGCAACAGCCCTCCTGGACTATTTTTATGGATGGGCCATTCTGACTCCACAGAGCACTGGAGTGAGTTACAGTCGAACTGCCAGTGGACCCCTGGTATATGGTTGCTGGAGACCTTTTGAATTCACCCATTTGATCTGTGTTTGTCTTGACTGGAACAATCAGTTTGGAACTCTTGACATGGCCTTGTCACCCGGGGACCGACCAAGGTTGTACCCTGGTTGTACTGTTGTGGGAGTGTGGGATTCCTCTCTTCTGGTTGTTGCCTGTGGAGGGCAGGGTATCTTAGTTTCTTACATATCTCCATGGCTGAGATTTCAGCCTAAAGCCACTTATTCACTAGAATTTGACAGAGAATAAGCTGAATTCAGAACAGAACCATCTAGACCCATCACACCAACCAGGTCCCTGGAGTTTCAAGCTATAGTACTGAATACAACCTATTTAATGCTCTAGGGAAAAAGTCACAATCATCAGTCCTCTTTCTTTGGCAAAGGGCTGGTTAATTAAAACATCAGGAGCACTCAATTCAATTATACCTTCCAGATTCTCTAGCCAAACAGTGAAAAATAAATATGGGGAAGAATCAGCAGAAAAACTCTGGCAAAAGGAATAATGAGAGTAAATCAACTCCCCCAAGGAACAACAATGGAGACACAACAGAATATCTCACTCATAAACAAATGGCTGAGATGTCAGAAATTGAATTCAGAATTTGGATTGCAAATAAGATTAACAGAATGGACCTAAACATGGAATTAAAAGTTCAAGGAGTAACTCAAAAGTTGCCTCAAGAATTCAATGAATTCAAAGACAAAAATCACCAAAGATTTTAACACATTGAGGAAAGAAATTGCAGCCCTCAAAGATCTGAGAAACACAGTAGAATCCCTCGATAAGAGAATGAAGCAGGGAGAAGAAAGGATCTCTGACATTGAAGACAGAGCATTTGAATGCTCCCAAATGATCAAAGAGGAAGAGAAGTGGAGAACAAAAATGTACCATTACCTAAGAGAATTGTGGGACCACTCCAAAAGAGCAAACATTCGCCTTATAGGAATTCCTGAAGAAGCATATATTCCGAAACGCAAATATATTCTACTTTAAGAGATAATTCAGGAGAACTTCCCAAGCATGGCAAGGGATACTGAAATTCAGATATCAGACAGTTTCAGAACCCCAGCATGACTCCATCCAAATAAAGCATCTCCTAGACTAATTGTAACTAACTTCTCCAAAGTTAATATGAAGAAGATAATCCTGTAAGCAGCCAGAGACAAGGAAATCATAAACTACAAGGGGAAGAATATGAGAATGACTGCAGATCTCTCTGCTGAAACTTGTCAAGGTAGAAGAGGATGGTCATCAACCTTCTATCTCCTAAAAAAAAAACAATTTTCTTCCCAGGATCCTGTATCCAGCTAAATTTAGTTTCATTTATAACAGAGAAGTTAAATACTTTAATGATGTATACACATTGAAGAAAATTGCCATAAGTAAAACAGCTCTTCAGGATAGTCTCAGACCCTTCCTCCATAATGACCAGCACAATGTTCTACCAGAAAAGTAAACTCACTATGAAATTAATGATCAAATCCCAACTTCCATAGTGGTGAAGGGATTAAAAATATCAACTGGACTTTTGAAATGCTTGACACCCCAAATACTACAAGGCTTATCAATACTCTCAATTAATGTGAATGGCTTAAATTGTCTTCTGAAGAGGCATAGGTTGGCTGATTGGATACAAAAACTCAGACCAGATATCTGTTGCATGCAAGAGTCTCACCTTACTTTAAAGGATAAATATAGGGTGAAGGGATGGGAATTTATAATCCAGGCCAATGGAAATGAGAACAAAACAGAGGTTGTGATTTTATTTACAGATACATTAGGCTTTAAAACAACAAAAGTAAGGAAAGACAAGGATGGTCACATCATATTTCTTAAGGGAAACACTCAACATGATGAGATAACAATTATTAACATTTATGTGCCCAACCAGAATGCTCCTCAACTTATAAGGGAGACCCTAACAGACATGAATAATTAAATATCCTCCAGCACCATAATAGTTGGAGATTTTACCACCCTTTTGGCAGTGTTGGATAGATACTCCCATAAGAAACTAAGCAAATAAATGTTAGATTTACACTTCACCATACAACAATTGAACGCAACAGACATATGCAGAATATTTCATTCTAACAAAACTGAATGCACATTCTTCTCATCAGCCCATGAAACACCCTCCAAAATTGATCACATCTTAGGTCACAAGTCTAACCTCAGCAATTTTAAATGCATAGAAATTATTCCTTGTATTTTCTTGGATCATTATGTAATACAAGTTGAACTCACCAATAACAGGAATCTGCATACTCATACAAAATCATGGAAATGAAATAACCTTATGTTGAGTGATAGCTGGGTCATAGAAAAGATTAAGAAGGAAACTGCCAAATTTTTGGAACAAAACAATAATGAAGACATGAATTATCAGAACCTGTGGGATACTACAAAGGCAGTCCTATGAGGGAAATTTATAGCATTGCAAGCCTTCCTAAAGAGAGTGGAAGGAGAGGAAGTCAATAACTTAATGGGACATCTCAAGCAACTGGAAAAGGAAGAACATTCCAACCTCAAACAGCAGAAAAGAAGGGATAACTAAAATTAGAGCAGAATTAAATGAAATTGAAAAAAAAAGAATCATTCAAAAGATGAATGAATCAAAAATTTGTTGTCTTGGAAAATTCAAGAAACTTGATAAACCTTTGGTCAACCTAACCAAAAATAGAAAATTAAAATGCCTAATATCATCAATCAGAAATGACAAAGGTGAAATAACAACAGACACATCAGAAACTCAAGGAATCCTTAATGTATACTACAAAAACATCAATTCTCAGAAATATGAAAATCTGAAAGAAACTGACCAATACTTGGAAACATGCCACCTTCCTAGACTTAGCCAGAAAGAATTGGAAATGTTGACGTGAACTATATCAAGTAATGAAATAGCATCAACAATACAAAATCTCCCAAAAAGAAGAGTCGCCAACCAGATGACTTCACATCAGAATTCTACCAAACCTATAAAGGGGAGCTAGTACCTATATTACTTAACCTTTTCAAAACAGAAAAAGAAGGAATACTTCCCATGACATTCTATGAAGCAAATATCACCCTGATCTCCAAACCAGGAAAAAGCCCAACAAGAAAAGAAAATTGTAGACCAATATCTTTAATGAATATAGATACAAAAATATTCAATAAGATCCTAGGAAACAGAATCCATCAGCATATCAAATAAATTTTACAGCATGACCAAGTGGATTTTATCCCAGGGTCTCAAGGTTACTTCAATATACATAAATCTATAAATATAATATGTCACATAAACAAAATAAAGAACAAAGGCCATATGATTCTCTCAATCAATGCAGAAAAAGCTTTTAACAATATCCAGCATCCTTTCATGATCAGAACACTTACGAAAATAAGTATAAAAGGGACTTTTCTTAAATTGATAGAGGCCATCTACAGCAAACCCTTAGCCAATATAGTATTGAATGGAGTAAAATTGAAAACATTTACACTCATATCAGGAACCAGGCAAGGTTGCCCATTGTATACACTGCTTCTTAACATTGTAACAGAAGTCTTAACCATTACAATCAGGCAAAAGAAGGCAACCCAGGGTAACCAAATAAGGTCATAGGGGATCAAACTTTCACTCTTCGTAGATGATATGATTTTATACCTGGAAATTCCCAGGGACTCAACTACAAAACTCTTAGAAGTAATCAAGGAATAAAGTAGCATCTCAGAATACAAAATCAATACTCACAAAGCTGTAGCTTTTATATACACCAATAACAGTCAAGAACTCTATTCCTTTTAGAGCATTGCCAAATGAAATATTTGGGAATTTACCTAACAAAGGATGTGAAAGATCTCTGTAAAGAGAATTACAAAACTCTGAGAAAAGAAATAGCTGAGGATATTAACAAATGATAAAACATGGCTCAGTGCCTGTGGCTCAAGTGACTAAGGTATCAGCCACATACACCTGAGCTGGTAGGTCCGAATGTGGCTGGGCCCACCAAACAACTATGATGGCCGCAAACAAACATAGTTGGGCTTTGTGGCAGGCGCCTGGAGTCCCAGCTACTTGGGAGGCAGAGGCAGGAGACTCACGTGAGCCCAGGAGTTGGAGGTTGCTGTGAGCTGTGATGCCATGGCACTCTACCCAGGGTGAGAGCTTGTGGCTCTGTGTCAAGAAAAAAAGAAAAAGAAAAACATACCATGCTCATGGCTGGGAAGAATTAACATTGTTAAAATGTCCATATTACCCAAAGCAATTCACAAATTTAATGCAATCCCTATCAAATCACTATTGTCATACTTTAAATATGTGGAAAAAATAGTACTTCATTTTATATGGAATGGGAAAAACCTTGAATAGACATGACATTACTCAAATATAAAAACAAATCAGGAGGAATCATGCTAACAGACTTCAGTCCATACTATAAATTCATAGTGATCAAAACACTATTTTAGTGTATTGGCACAAAAATAGAGAGGTAGATGTATGGAACCGAATAGAGAACCAAGACATGAAACTAGACACTTATCATCATTTGATCTTTGATAAGCCTTTCAAAAATATAAATTGGGGGGAAGTTTCCCTATTTAAAAAATTGTGCTGGGAGAACTGGCTAGCAACTTGTAGAAAACTGAACCTGGACCCATACCTTTCACCATTAACAAAAATTTACTCTCAATGGATAAAAGATTGAAACTTAAGGCATGAAACTAAAGATTCTTGAAGAGAGTGTAAGGGAAACAGTTGAAGAAATTGGCCTGGGAGAATACATTATGAGGAGGACCCCACTGGCAACTGAAGCAACACCAAATATACATTACTCAGTTCTGATCAAACTAAAAAGCTTCTGCATAGCCAAGAACACAGCAACTAAAGCAAGCAGACAGTCCTCAGAATGAGAAAGGATATTTTCAGGTTATGCTTCTGACAAAGTTTTGATAGCCATAATCCACAGAGAACCCAAACTTTTTAATAAAAAAAGAACAAGTAATCCCATTTCATTGTGGACAATGGACTTGAACAGAAGCTTCTCTAAGGAAGACAGGCACATGGGCTACAGATACATGAAAAATACTCATCAACCATAATCATCAGAGAAATGCAAATCAAAACCACTTTGAGATATCATCTAACTCCAGTAAAAGTGACTCACATAACAAAATCCCAAAACTATAGATGTTGGCGTGGATGTGGACAGAGGGAACACTTCTGCACTGCTGGTGGGAATCCAAGCTAATACATCGCATTTGGAAAAAAGTCTGAAGAATACTCAGGGATCTAAAAGTAGAACTGCTGTTTGAACCTGCAATTTGTCTACTAGGAGTATATCCAAAAGACCAAAAATAAGTTTATGACAAAGATATTTGCACCAGATTGTTCACTGAAGCTCAATTCATAATATCCAAGTCATGGAAGAAGCCTAGGTGCTCATCGACCCATGAATGGATTAATCAACTGAAGTATATGTGTACCATGGAATATCATGCAGCCTTTAAAAAGATGAAGCCTGTACCACTTTTATGTTTACATGGATGGAGCTGGAACATATCCTACTTAGTAAAGTATCTCAAGAATGGAGGAATAAATTAGTTTGATAATAGGGTTGTGTATATTGGATACTTTTTCTTCCATTCCTGTGATACTTTGCTAAGAACACTTTCCAGCTCCATCCATTTGAACATGAACGACATATAGTCTCCATCTTTCTTTATGGCTACATAGTATTCCATGGTGTATACATACCATAGTTTGTTGATCCATTTGTGGATTGATGGGCACTTGGGCTTCTTCCATGACCTGGCAATTATGAATTGGGCTGCAATTATGAATTGGCTGCATTCTGATACAAATATTTTTGTTGTAATGTGATTGTTGGTCTGCTGGGTATATACCTAATAAAGGAATTACAGGATTGAATGACAGGTCTATTTTTAGTTCTCTAAGTGTTCTCCAGACGTCTTTCCAAAAGCTTTCATATGGGGGCAGCACCTATGGCTCAAAGGAGTAGGGTGCCAGCCCCATATACCAGGGGTGGCGGGTTCAAACCTGGCCTTGGCCAAAAACTGCAAAAAATAAAAATAAAAAAGCTTTCATATGAAATCTATAACCTAATAACAGTCTAACTATACGGGGAGGGGGGCGTGAGAGGGGTGGGGATAATGGGTGGAGGGATCACTTCTATGGGTTTATCTTACAAGGGTACGAGTGAATCTTTCTAAGACTAGAATATGATTGTCTTAACACAATAACTAAGAAAATGACATGAAGGCTATGTTAACCAGTTTGATGAAAATATTTCAAATTGTGTATGAAAACACCACACTGTACCCAAGAATTGCATTAATATACATAGTTATCATTTAATAATAATTAAAAAAGAAAAGAAAAGAATAGAGGAATAAGTATCCAATGTACTCAGTACTATTATTAAAACAATTTAAAATCACTCACACTTTCATATGAAGAATAGGTCACAACTATGGCCCAGGATGAAGGAGAGGATGGGACAGAAGGAGGGAGGGTGAATAGTGGGATCACACCTATGGTGCATATTTTCAAGGGTACATGTCAGATCTATTAAGTATAGAGTACAAATGTTTCAACACAATAATTAAGTAAATGAGGTGGGGGATATATTAACCAGTACAATGTAAGCATTCCAAATTCTATATGAAATCAGCACATTGTACCCCATAAATGCATTAATGTATACATGATCTACCTCTTTATGATTTAATAAAAAAAAAGAAACAAAAAAAGAAATATAAATGGAAAAACAAAACTATTCGTTCCCCATTGAATTGCCTTTGAACTCTTATCAAAAATCAGTTCATGAGACTCGGCACCTGTAGCTCAAGCACCTAAGGCACCAGTCACATACACTAGAGCTGGTGAGTTCAAATCCAGCTTGGGCCTGCCAAACAATAATGACAACTACAAAAAAAAAAAAATCCAGGCATTGTGGTGGGCACCTATAGTCCAAGCTATTTGGGAGACTGAAGCAAGAGAATCACTTAAGCCAGGAGTTGGAGGTTGCTGTGAGCTGTGATGCCACAACACTCTACCCAGGGCAACATCTTGAGGCTCTGTTTCAAAAATAAAAAAGTTGTCTCAGAACCTGTGGCTCAAGTGGCTAAGGCGCCAACCACATACACCTGAGCTGGCAGGTTCGAACCCAGCATGGGACCGCCAAACAACAATGACGGCTGCAACTAAAAAATAGCTGGTCATTGTGGTGGGCATCTGTAGTCCCAGCTACTTGGGCAACGGAGGCAGGAGAATCGCTTGAGCCCAGGAGTTGGAGGTTGCTGTGAGCTGTGTGCCACAGCACTCTACCCAGGGTGACAGCTTGAGGTTCTGTCTAAAAAAAAAAAAAAAAAATCATTCATGATAAATGTAATCATTTGTGTATAAACTATAAACTGTTAATTCTAAAAAAAAAAAAACCAAAAACTTAACTACTGGAGTAGCCATAGAATATACAGGGACATTCAATCAACATTCCACTGCAAGAGAGTAGAGGAGTGAAGAGGGAAACAGAAACTCTACAAGTTCAAAGATAGATACAAGAAAATAAGTAAACAGTATTGCACAAAGACAGTGGTGCTAAGCAGCCACCAACAAACACATAAAGCAGCCTCTTACCAACACACACTGCCAAACAAAGGACACATACAACAAGGAAATCATATCTAGGAAAGGGAGCCAGATATATTCTCTATGAGTGGAGAAGATACTTTGTCACATTCATAAAAATAGGTGGCTAGAGCATTGATACCTAGAAGACATGGGCTAACAAACAGTAACAGAGCCAGATGAGTACTCATCTGGGTGGAATAATGCCAGAGAGTTTGTACAGAGCCATGACATCAATCCATCACTGGAAACCTCAGGATCTCTGACTACTATTTCGACTGTCAGACAAAGAATAATAGTACAGAAACACAATAACACAATGAGCAGATGAATCTCCCAACACTGACCATCTTGCAGGGGCTGAGGGGAATTTTGGGGTCCATTCCTCCAGCAGCCCATCACCTGTGCCTTGTAGACCTGACACTGTGCTACTCACTTTTAACTGATGTTGTTTCCTCCCATATAAGAAGAAAAGGAAAGAGTCAAGCAAGTGTTTCTTAAGCTTACCATAGCAGTATATCTGGGATGTGCCCCCAAAGATGACATCAGTACTTTCTGGCTGGGTCCCTGCTCTTGGGAATCAAAGAATGAATTCATGGACCATAAGTAAGTGAAAGCAAAATATTTTGTTATAAATAAAGGAAAGCAGACAGAAAATCTTCCAAATACAATGAAGGGATCTTGAAGGGGTTGCCACTAGAATTCCTCTGTCTAGGGGCTTATGTATTTTCCCATATGTTTGCTTTTCATAACTGGCTTTCTCTATATGCAAAGTAACACTGTTATACTGCACCAATCAAAGTAAGCACTGTATATTGTACCAATTGCCATACTTTCTAAGATACATGATATAGGAATACATAGTTTCCAGTTGACCCCCTTCACCCATTTCAATAATTGTCCCTTTCTATATGTAAAAATTCTTTTTTTTAATATTTTCCAGATTAAGTTGAAGTTACAAAAATTGTGTTACAATATTTGCATTTGTTAGATCAAGTCCCTGTTGTAGTTGTGTCCTGCACCCAGGAGGTGTGGCATATATCCTTACATTGTGGCCATTAGGTGGGAATACACCAATCCTCCTGCTTCCCCTCCCTACCCCCTCACCTCCCAACTTAAATTGAATTGAGTTTTTCTCTTGTGTGGACTTATATTAGTTCTTATACTGGCTTCACATTAGTATTGAGTATATCGAATGCTTTCTATTCAATTCTTGTGATAATTTACTAAGAAGAATATCTTTCAGCTCCATCTAGGACAATACAAAATATGAAACATCTCCATCATTTTTATATCTGAATAGTATTCCATGGTATACATATGCCACAGATTACTAATATATTCATAGGTTGATGGGAAATTAGGTTGTTTCTACATCTTGGTGATTGTAAATTGAGTTTTGATAAACAATCTAGTGCAAATGTTCTTAGATAAAATGATACTTTTCTTCCGGGTAGATGCCTAGTAATAAGATTATGGGATCAAATGAAAGGTCTACTTTGAATTCTTCAAGGAATCTATATACTACTTTCCAAAGAGGCTGTGTTAGTTTGCAGTCCCACCAGCAGTATAAAAGTGTTCACTTCTCTCCACATCAATGCCAGTATCTGCAATTAGGAGACTTTGTGATGTGGGTTATTCTCACTAGGGTTAGGTGATATCTCAGGGTTGTTTTGATTTGAATTTCTCTGCTGATTAGAAATGATGAATATTTTTTTCATGTGTTTGTTGGCCACTCAACTGTCTTCTTTGGAGATTTTGTTCATGTCTATAGCCCAGTGATATATGAGATTGTTTACTACTTTTTGTTGATTAATTTGAGTTTTCTTTTGATTCTAGTTACTAACCCTTTGTTAGATTTGTAGTATGCAAATATCTTTCCCATTCTCAAGGATGTTTATTTTGCTATAATTATTGTGTACTTAGATGTACAGAAGTTTTTCACCTTAATCAAGTCACATTAATTGATTTGTAGTGATTATCAATGAAGTCTTCTTCATAAAATCTTTCCAAGACTGACATTCTCAAGTATTTCTCTCAAGCTTTCTTCTGGGTTTTCAGCAGTTTCATGTCTTAGGTTTAAGTATTTTATCCATCTTGAGACAATTTTTGTAAGTGGTGCAAGATGCAATTCTAGTTTCAGTTTTTTACATTAGTTGACCAGTACTCCCAGAACCATTTATTGAACAGGATTTTTTTCCCCAGGGTATGCTTATTTTTATTTTTATTTTTATTTTTTTGGTTTAATGAAAATTACATGTTGATAACAGGCTGTTTTTATCTCTTGATTTTCTATTCTTTCCCATGTTTATTTCTATATATATATTTTTTGGTATCAATACCATGCTGCTTTTTTGAGCATCTGCTATTTTATTTTATTTATTTTTTAATTTTTTTTTTTACTGAGTCATAGCTGTGTACATAAATATTATCATGGGGTACAATGGGTTGTTGCTATATGCAATTTGGAATACTTTCATCATAGCTTTCATGTTATTTTCTTAGTCATTGTATTAAGACATTTATATTCCACATTTAGTAAGACTCACATGTACTATTGTAGGATAAATCACAGGCATGATCCCACCAATCACTCTCCCTCCACCCATCCTCCCCCTCCCTTCCCCTCCCTTTCCCCTTTTCCCATATTCTTTGGCTAAAATTGGGTTATAGTATTCTTACAATAGCTATAGATTAGTTTCATAATAGGATTGAGTACATTGGGTACTTTTTCTTCCATTCTTGAGATATTTTGCTTAGAAGAATATTCTCCAGCTCCATCCATGTAAACATGAAGGAGGTAAAGTCTCCATCTTTCTTTATGGCCGCATAGTATTCCATGGTGTACATACACCACAATTTATTGATCTATTCATGGGTTTAAGGGCATTTGGGCTTCCTCCATGACCTAGAAATTATGAACTGAGCTGCAATGAACATTCTGGTACAAATATCTTTATTGTAGCATGATTTTTGGTCTTCTGGATATATACCTAATAAAGGAATTGCAGGATCAAATGGCAGGTCTATTTTTAGTTCTATAAGTGTTCTCCAGATGACTTTCCAAAAGGAACGTATTAATTTTCAATTCCACCAGCAGTGCAGATGTGTTCCCTTTTCTCCATAACCACATCAGCATCTGTGATTTTGAGATTTTGTGGTATAGGTTAATCTTACTGGTGTTAGATGATATCTGAAAGTAGTTTTAATTTCCATTTCTCTGAGGATTAAGTATGATGAACATTTTTTCATATATCTGTAGGCCATGTACCTGTCTTCTTTAGAGAAGTTTCTCTTCAAATCCCTTGCCCACCCTGAGATGAGATCACTTGTTCTCTTCTTGCTAATATGTTTCAGTTCTCTTTGGATTCTGGTTATTAAACCTTTGTCGGAGACATAACCAGCAAATATCTTCTCCCATTCTAAGGGTTGTCTCCTTGCTTTACTTACTATTTTCTTGGCTGTGCAGAAGCTTTTTAATTGGATGAGGTCCCAGTAGTGTACTTATGATGTTGCTTCAATTGCCCTCCTCATAAAATATTTGCCCAGGCCGATTCCTTCAAGTGTTTTTCCTACACTTTCTTCTAGTATTTTTATGGTTTCATGTCTTAAGTTTAAATCTTTAATCCAGTGAGAGTCTTTCTTAGTTAGTGGTGAAAAGTGTGGGTCCAGTTTCAGTCTTCTGTAGGTCGCCAGCCACTTAGCCCAGCACCATTTATTAAATAGGGAATCTTTTCCCCACTCAATGTTTTAATAGGCTTGTCAAAGATCAGGTAATGGTAAGTAGCTGGGTTTATCTCTTGTCTCTCAATTCTGTTCCACACATCTCCCTCTCTGTTTTTGTGCCAATACCATGCTGTTTTGATCACTATGGATTTATACTATAGTCTGATGTCTGGTAGCATGATTCTTCCTGCTTTGTTTTTGTTTCTGAGTAAAGTCTTGGCTATTCTAGGTTTATTTCTGATTACATATAAAACGAAGTATTATTTTTCGAGATCTTTAAAGTATGACAATGGAACTTTAATAGGGATTGCATTAAAATTATATATTGCTTTAGGTAGTATGGACATTTTGACTATGTTAATTTTTCCCAGCCATGAGCATGGTATGTTTTTCCATTTGTTAACATTTTCAGCTATTTCTTTTATTAGAATTTCATAATTCTCTTTATAGAAATCTTTCACATTCTTTGTTAGGTAAACTCTCAAATATTTCATCTTCTTTTGCACTACTGCAAATAGAATAGAGTTATTAACTATTTCTTCAGTTTGACTATTGTTGGTTAAAGACTATAAAGGCTACCAAATTCTGAGTGTTGATTTTGTAACTTGAGATGCTGTTGTATTCCTTGATCACTTCCAAAAGTTTTGTAGTAGAATCCTGGGGGTTTTCCAGGAATACAATCATATCATCTGCGAAGAGTGAAAGTTTGATCTCTTCTGATACTATGTGGATACACTTGATTGTCTTTTCTTCCCTGATGGCGATGGCTAAATCTTCCATGACAGTGTTAAAGAGCAATGGAGACAGTGGGGAACCTTGCCTGGTTCCTGATCTGAGTGGAAATGATTTCCATTTAACTCCATTCCATAAAATATTGTCTGTGGGTTTGTGGTAGGCCTCTATCAATTTGAGAAATGTCCCTTCTATACCAATTTACTTAAGTGTTCTGATCATAAAGGGATGCTGGATATTATAAAAACTTTTTCTGCATCAAATGAGAGTATCATATGGTCTGTGTTTTTTAATATGTTTATATGACAAATTACATTTATAGATTTATGTATATTGAACCAGCCTTCAGATCCTGAGATAAAATCCACTTGGTCCCGGTGTATAATCCATATGACATGTTGCTGGATTCTGTTTGGTAAGATCTTGTTGAATATTTTTGCATCAAAATTAATTAGTGATATTGGTCTATAATTTTCTTTCCTTGTTGGGTCTTTTCCAGCTTTGGGGATCAAGGTGATGTTTGTTTCATAGAATGTGTTGGGTAATAGTCCATCTTTTTCTATATTTTGGAAAAGGTTAAATAGTATAGGTGCTAGTTCCTCTTTAAAAGTTTGCTAGAATTCTAACGTGAAGCCATCTGGTCCCAGGATTTTCTTTTTAGGGAGATTTTGTATAGTTGATGCTATTTCAGAACTTGATTTAGGCCTGTTCAAATATTTCCACTTCCTTCTGGCTAAGTCGTGGAAGGTGGTGTGCTTCCAAGTATTGGTCAATTTCCTTCAGTTTTTCATAATTCTGGGAATGAAGTTTCTTGTCACATTCATGCAGGATTTTTTGAATTTCTGAGGCGTCTATTGTTATTTCATCTTTACTATTTCTTTTTTTTTTAATTTC
>CAUYQV010080386.1:0-22721 GCA_963574575.1 Galagoides demidoff
CCAGCTACTTGGGAGGCAGAGGCAGGAGACTCACTTGAGCCCAGGAGTTGGAGGTTGCTGTGAGCTGTGATGCCATGGCACTCTACCCAGGGGGATAGCTTGAGGCTCCGTCTCAAAAAAAAAAAAAAAAGAAAAAGAAAAGATGATTCATTATTTAATGCAGTATAGCCAAGCAAGTTTGAAGTTACATAATTGTAATGGGAGCAAAAAAATCATAAAGATAGAAGAAACTTGGTTATAGGGTACAATTTAAATATAGTATTTAGAAAATGACTATGAAAGACATTTTTCACTGAGGTAATATCTGCCTCACTTTATTTTTTCAATTATTTTCACCATAATGTTTCCTCTTGTTGAATTTTAAATGACTACGACATGATTTTTCCTACATTGGCATATATTTCAAGGCTATATTGTCTTGGCTATATTAATAATTCTTCAATGGATTATAAAAGATTGGCTTTAATTGGAAAAACAATTATAATATTGATTGTTCACGGTTCAATTTCTTGGCAGATATTTCTTCTGCAAACTACTGTTGACCGTAAAACTGGGATTGTGGTTTTGAATTGTATTGTGCTTGTTTAATGTAGCATGCACGCTTCCTGCCTCAACATGGGCTGCTTCACAGAATTGTCTAAAACTAGCTTGCTTTTTCCCCCTTCCTCCAGCACAAGATCAAACACTGAATGCCTTATTCAACTTGTTGAAGCATCCTGGAAAAATTTTCTTTATTGGCAAAATTGTAGCAACAAGTGGAAATTAATTCTTTGTTATCACACAAAGAACTTTTATGCTGTCTTCCCAATTTTGTTGTTCATCGAAGTCTTTCTTGATTTGCAAATATGAGTGAAAGATTGACTTTAAAATTTCCAGAGATGATTAGCTGCCAGCTCTAATCAAATTGAGAAGTAATTAGCAAATCAAAACTTGATGAGCTCTTTAGTTGATTTACTAAAATTATAGTTTATTCAGTTTAAATAATGGGGGAGGGGAATTGTCTATACTCCAGCAACAGTGAAATCTACTGTCTTGGGGCAGAAAGAGAGTCCACTACTGTAGGTATTTTCTAAACCTGACAAAATTCTTTACATCCTTGTGATACTACAGGGAAACATATCTTTTTTTCTGAGAAAACAGTTTTCTATTATTTGTTCTATGTAATCTAATAAATTGGATACAATTTAACATTTAAAAAATTATTTTATTTTTGAGGCAGAGTCTCACTCTGTTGCCTGGGTCGAGTGCTGTGTTATCTTAGCTCATAGCAACTGAAAACTCTGGGGCTAAAGAGATCCTCTTGCCTCATCCTCCCAAGTAGCTGAAACTATAGGTGCTATGTTGTCTTAGCTCACAGCAACTGAAAATTCTTGGGCAAGAGATCCTCTTGCCCCATCCTCCCAAGTAGCTGAAACTACAGATGCCCACTGTGACACCTAGCTAGTTTTTCTATTTTTAGTAGAGATGGGGTCTTGCACTTGCTCATGCTGGTCTCAAACTCCTAAGCTCAAGTGAAACACTGGCCTCAACTCCCAGAGTGTTGGATTTATAGGCATGAGCCACTATGCCTGGCATTAAGAACCAATTTTCAATATAGGTGGAGTCATTGTTTAATCATGGATGTCAAATATATCCAGGAGTTTTTCAATTCCCATATAGAAAAGATTTGTAAGGTGAGCTAATCCGTATACTTAATAGTTGGATATTTAAGATTCAGTGAAAGGAAACTAGTGCATCACTACACGACTCTTTCATCATATACCACAGACCAGATGGCCTAAACAGAACAAATTTTAATATTCTTATAGCTCTGGAAACTGGAAATTCAGGATCAATATATTACCAGGGTTGATGTCTGGTGAGGGCCTTCTACTCTCCTGGCTTGCAGATAACTGATTTCTCCCTGTGTCTTCCGATGGATTCTCCTCTGTGTGGAGGGAGAGAGAGACCCTTCCTCTTCTTATAAGGATACTGGTCCTGTTAGGGCCCCACCCTCATGACCTCATTTCATTCCTATTACCTCCTTGTAGCCTCTATTCCCAAATAGCGTCACACTGGGCGTGAGGGTCATTTGTATAGTCCCTAGTTCAGTACTATTATAAATGCTCCTAGAATTTTGAAGTGTCAAGAATTACCAAACTGGTGGCTCATTGCTCTCTGTCATCTATCTGTCTGGTGGTTCACTCACTCATCTCTTCTTGGGCAAATCCAGGAGGTCCAACATGTGGTTTATATACCCAGAAAAAGACTGTGTGTGCCTCATCAGGAATAGTAGTGCTATTCTATAAGGATTTTCCTCATGAAATGATTTGTTATACATTCTATTTTCAGAGGTATATAACAATTTTAAAAGCTGAAAAATTAAGATTTCAACATAGCTGAGATTGTAAGGACATTCCTCTCTGGTTCACCCATTTTCTCAACTATGAAGTACTCCATGGGATACATTCAGGGATGGTCTTCTGATAATTCAATTGGAATTCTGCGTTGTGGAAAATTATCATTCTTACTTGATACCAAAAAATTATACTCCCCCACCTCATTTTATTTTTTAGAGACGAGGTCTCATTTTATGTATTTTAGGTCTTATCTCTTTCATTCAGAGCTATAGCACAGTGACATGATCATAGCTCACTGTAACATCAAACTCCCAGGCACAAAGTATCCTCCTGCCCCAGCTTCCCGAGTAGCTGCGACTACAGTTGCAACATCATGTCTGGTTAGCTTTGTTGTTGTTGTTGTTGTCATCGTTGTTTAGTTTTTCTTTTGTCAAAATGGGTCTCACTACATTTCTCAGGCTGATCTCAAACTCTGGGCCTCAAGCAGTTCTGCCAGCATGCAGGGATTATAGTTCTGAGTCACAGTGCCCATTTTCATTTATTTTTACATTCTTTAAGTAAAGCTTTTAAAATAAAAATCAGTTTCAGAAATATAACAAAACTATTAGAGTAGTTATAAAAGCAGCTATGTTTTGAATTAATTTTAGATAATACTTTAGATTGAAATAAAATAAGGTAATACAATAAAAGAAACATCTACATAGATTTTTTTCTAAAAAAAATCTTTTAAACCCATTAGACTTTTGAGGTAAATGAATAGTTCTCTCTAGTTTTATTTCTCACTTTGTTTTCTACATAAAAATAAATGTAAATTTAATCTTATGAGTCCTGTTATTAAAGGAATTATAATAGAAATATATCAAAGATCTGAGTGCTTTTTCAGGTTGTTATAAAGATATTTTAACTTAGAGAGTAAAGCTTTGATTGAAAAATGTTTTTATACCAAAATTACTGTTTACTAAAATTAATCTGGAAAATAATAAGTGTTTGTTGAAATGAAGTTTTAGAAACTAACAATATAAAAAAAAGTAAATAATATCTTCAAAATACGGATATCGTGCTTTTTCCCTATTTTAATGATGATACACTGCACAATGGCCTTTCAATGAAAATATACAGAAATGAAACAACCAAAGAAAAACTTGGGATAGCAAGGCAAGGATATATATTGGCAAAGCGATCACAACATAGAATAGCATTCTGAACCCTAGAGATACTCTTCACTGTGTCTCTTAGAACTGTGAACTGCATCGTCTGCCTTCATGGGTTAGAAAAGTTAAATATTTAGATGACTAATACATTATGTTTGCAGACTTTCAGTTAAGGAACTCAAGACCAGGCTGGATTCTAGTGAATCACTCCTGCCATTAAAGATAGCACCTGAAATAAAATACTATATAGAATCTCAGACTTATATACTTATGCCTTTCAATTTCCTTCTCCTCTGGAATATAGCATTGCTGTGTGCTTCCTTAGCAGCTGACTTCAAACCTGGCCTCTTTCTTAAGGTACAGAATGGGTGCTTAGCTTATGATTTGGAATAATTAAAGATCTATATCAACACATGTATGCTCCCTGTTTCCAGCTGATTTTTAGAAAACTTCTTTTAAATATGTTCTGTATTGTATCCCCACATAGTACAACAGGCTAAAAGTAGTTGAGATGCAGTTTTATTTTACAAATATTGAGATTGCCAATTATAGTCAAATATTTCTATGACCCACCCTTACTAAAAAAATAAAAGCTCCAAAGCTATGTAATTATCTATTCAGTCATTGTATATCAGATATGACTCATATTTCTCTCTCCAATGAAAATAAAAGAGAGGAATTTATTTAGAACTTAGTTCTAAAGGGGTTACATACACATAGGCCCTTCCTGGGCTAAATTCAGTCTTCTGTTATTATTTCCATAGTATCTTTTATGGATTTCTTTGTTCATTTACTATGTATTTTTATTTTATGTTTTTAATTTCAAAATATTAAGGTGATGAAAATGTTTTGTTACATGGATACATTGTATAATGCGGAAGTCAGGGTTTATGGTTCACTTGCCAGCAGAATAATGCTCAGTGCACCCAATAGGTAAATTTTTATCGAACGAATTTCCCTCTTTCCATAAGGAATTGTTTTGTAGCATTTTAGTTTAAACTTGAATACAATTTTTTTTAGCATGTTTCTATGGTCTAATTTAAGTAATTGACAGAGACAAAGACAGTTCACAAAGTTAATTAAAATTTTCCATCTCTTCACTTTCAATTACTTTCATTGATACGACACATTTTTCCTATTTAATGTCTCACTATTATCACTAGGTAGTACACAGGTTATGCTCGTTTGTCAAATAGTGATTACTAAAATAATCTTTAAGTAGACATTATTGTGATGTTTTAATTGTCCTCTTGTCTTTGAACAGCTGAATGTTGTAATTAGCATTTACTCCATTTATGTAGCAGTTTTAATTTGTTCTTCAAGGTGGTTTATTTGTTTGCTTTCAAATTTTTACATCTGGGAACCAGAAAAGTTTTAGAGGAATGCAAATGAAGTAAGAAATAGTAGCACAATATCTCTGATTAGAATGTGGGAGCTAAAATACTGGTAGAGAACTATGGAGTCTTTAAGTTAAACCTGGTTTCTATATGCCTTTCCATGTTGTTTAAAATCATGTATTATGTGGGCCATACAACTTTGTTGAACTCTATTAAAACCTAAAGGAACTTTTGTAGGAATGTGATTAAGGAAGTTTTTGTAGATTAATATTATAGTCAATTTGGGGCAAAGTTCAATAATAACTGAAAATTTTTCTCCCTTAGTGAGATTTCACCTGGATGATTTAATTTTACATGCACACAGTCACACACAAAGTATTAGTATTTTTTCTTTTGATGCACTTTTGAATTTTTCTTTTTTTGAAAGCCACATCATAACACTTATAAAAATGAATCTTCTACCAAGGACGCTAATTTAGGTTTTTACATTTTTACTCATATATTCAGATTTATCAAAATCTTCCCCTTTTTTCCTTGCCACATTGGATTTGAAGTCATGTAAAAAAGAAGAAATAGGGCAGTGCCTGTGGCTCAAAGGAGTAGGACACTGGCCCCATATACTGGAGGTGGCAGGTTCGAACCCAGCCCTGGCCAAAAAAAAAAAAAAAAAAAGTTGTATTTGTGATTTATGTTTTTTCAAATTACTCTCATGCTCTACTTAGGAAGAGAAGTTAACTAGGTTGAGTAAAAAATTATTTTTAGAGTATACCATCCTTTTCTATAGAATTGATATCATTTCAAATAAAATTATGTTTTAAAGCAATAACAAAAACAATTTAGATGAGTACATTGTAAAAAGTGTTATTTGAATTTAGAATACTCCACTCTTAAGAGAGGAAATTAACTTCATTTTTCTTATAATGGTCATTTCAACAGTCATCTCTACTTTCTAATGAGAATACTTCTGTTTCTGGAGAGTTTCTTTGATTTCTTTTATGAATAAATAATTATGTGTTCATTGCTTAGTGAAAATTTTTTAGAGTACTTGATCATTCTAAATCAATTATCTTATAAAATAGAAAAGTAGCTACAAAAGATACCTGAGATATGTATGGCTTCTAAATTTTTAATTTAAACTCTATTGCCCTCTAAGTTATAACACTTATCTTTAAAATCTTTGAAGAAAACATATTCTAAAAGCAAGTAATGTTTTGTTTTTGTTGTGCTCTTCAATCCATACAGTTCTGAATATCACTCTTCTAGGGTGCGCTTAGTGACAAAAATCAGAAACATAGTTAAATTACCTTACAATAAAGGAGATTTATATAAGATTCGGATCTCATGGACTTAAAGGAAAGGTTTAACAATGAACTTTGTCCAAGGCAGATGCCAGGGTATTTTTTATATCACCAAGAACATCAGGATTCTATAGTCATGAGTTCAGCCATTGGTGTAAATGAGGTATTAACATATGAACTCACTCATGCTGTCTCATGGTTTAAATTCTAAGATTCTGTTGGCTCAGTCCAATGATGAACCAGTTTTCATTTGGTTAGTTACTTGTCCACTATGGCCCCAACAGGTTGTGTCACTTTATACCACCCGACAACCAAGACTGTGGAAGAGTGTGAGGGAAAGGATTAGGGGGGAGAGAGGATGATAAGGGGACCAAGGAAGCAATCAAGAGCCATTGTGCTTTTGTCATTCTAAAGCCTTTGCAGACTTGTTGAGAGGTGCAGCTCCTCTGAGAAACCTCCTCATTTCTCCTCATCCTTTTCTGCAAATTAACATAGCTCTGATTCTATATAATTAAGTGGAATTTGTTATATTCCGGTCTTTATGATAGTTATTTTTTCGACTGCACAGTCTATCTACATGCTGATACTGATAAGCATGTGTGACTGTGTGTAAGTGTAAGGCTGTCTGTATAGACATTTCTTTTTAAATCCTTGGGAAGATAAATGCCAAAATGATAAATCTGATTTCACAAATACGAAATTTCTGTGGTTCTCAAAGTGTGAACATGCAGCATCAGCAATACCTGGGAAATTTTTAGCAATACAAATAATTTTTATTGAATCAGAAACCCCTGGGAGTGGGACCCTGCAACTGAGACTAATAAGCCCAGGAACCCTCCAGGTGATTACGTTGAGCACTCAAGGTTGAGGACCCCTACTCTAGTCTAGATGATATGATTACAGGTGATTTATTTTCTTCCTACTGCTTAATGAATATGTATTTTGTTTAAATGTGTAAGCACCGTAAATGCTAATTTTCTGAAGAAGGATGCCTTTCTGGAGAGCCACGTTCTATACTTCTTTGTAGATCTTGCTTTTGTAGCAGTGGTTTGCGTACTCTAGGTGAAATAAAGGCAAGCTGATGGCTTGATTAAAATCAACATCAAAGTACATCTTCTCTCTGGGTGTTTTCATACCCCTCAAAAGTGTATTGAGTGTGGGCCACCTAGGTTGTGAATTGTGGTTTAAACAACTTTTAATAATAAAGTGGGAAATAATTTATTTTGATGTAATTCTTCAGGGCTGCAACAGACTCAAAATTTCTCATGCATAAACCACCATACCACAAGGATGAAATTATTTGACTAAGAATTCAAATAAGAAGTAATTTAACATATTCTAAAAATTTCAAGCAACATTTTCTGTTGAACTAGGAGTCAACATTAATGCCCCATTGCTATTCCTGCAGGTACTGATGCCTGCAGGTCAAAATAAAAGTCACTTAACTAAAGTAATGGCAAGCAAATTGCAAATTAGACTTGTGTTTATAGATTTCTATTCTACCCATTTAGTTTTTCAGCCCTTAAATATTTTACAACAGTGATTTTACTTGCATGCTATATACTCTGGGCAATGAAAAGATATGGTAGTTAACAAGAAAGAATTTAGTAAATAAACGTTTGAATGAAATTATTTTTAGGAAGGAAATGAAGACTGCTTCAATAAGACTAAAAAGAAAGAGAAGAATATAGAAAACAATTAGTGATTTTAATAATTAAGATATTAAAAAAATGAAATATAATAACATGTTTTAGTTTTTTGTCTTCTTTAGAGATTGTTTAAATTTCTATATAATCTTTCTCACCCTTCAAGTAAGTTCAGTTCATACTAATCCATGATGGATTTCCCATAGTTTATTAATGTCCCTTTTTCTAAACTATGGCTACACTTTTGGTTTGTATAATACAATCTAGGCACTTGGTTATGTGAAACTATTGAGTAACTACAAGCAAAAAACAGTTTAAGATGTTACTTTTATTTACACAATAAAAGGATAAGTACTTTGAGAACCAGTGAAGTAGTGGAAGCTCTCTGTCTACCTTCCTCATGATCTTATTTAGAAAGTAAATAAATAGAGTCATGATCTTTGAAGAAGCAAGAGTCAGCATTAGTTATCTATTGCATTATAACAAATTATCCCCAACTCAGTGAGTTAAAGCAATATATATTCATTATATCACATTCTCATTGGATTAGGAATTTAGGTTCAGTTTATGTAGTCACATGATTCAGACTGTTGGCTAAAGCTAAAATTAAGAGCATGGGCTAGACACTGTCATTTTCGAGGCTTAATTAGGGAAGACTCTGCCTCTTAATTCACTTGTGGTGGTTATTAGTAGGATTCTGTTCCTCACTGACTGTTAGGAACTGAGACACTCAGGCTGTGCCAGCAGTCAATACAAAGGCCCTACTATGGTCATAAATGTAAGACAGCAAAAGATCTTGTTGCCAGACACAGAGTGTGTGGTGGAGGAAAGTGTGGTGCCAGTAACAGAGTGAGAATATTTGGAGAAAGTGGTAGAAAATGGCATCACAATGGAGATGGAGAAAGATTACTTATGGTAGTATTTCCCAAAGGTCAATATTCATATAAATAATCTGGAAATCTTTTAAAATACAAATGTAATTTCAGGAGATCTGGGATGTGCCTGATAGTCTGTATGTTTAACAATGTCATATTGATTTTGCTTTGAGTAACAAAAAATGAAGATGTTAGAGATCATTGCATAATGTTGACTTTTATGGTGGGTAAGGTGGAGAGCCATGGGAAGGATTTGAACACAAGTACCATATTACCATCTTCTTATATGGAGAGAAAACATGCACCAGCAGGGGAGAGGTTGGGAGACCATTAAAAAGGCTATTGAAATAAGCAGATGACAGTTGATAGTGTCTCAGTGAAAAGAAAAGGCAGTGGAGGGGTGAAATATGGCCTCATTCTGGGTATGTTCTGAAGGCAAAACCTACAGGATTAGTTGATAGCATGGCTATGGTGTATGAGTAAATAAGAGGAGCTAAAAGGACATGAAGGTTTTTCCTCAAACAGAAAAAATGTGTTGTTTTTTGAGAAGACTATGAGAATAGTAGGAAAGATCAATAGTTTTTGACAATTGAGATTTGTGATACTTATTAAATATCCAAATGGACATGTTGAGTATATAAGTCTGGGTTCAGAGAAGTGCCATGAATGGAGAGATAAACTTGGAAATAATTAGAATATAGATTTTTTTTTTTTAATTTATGAGCAGATGTAGGTTATCACTTACTGAGTGATTTCTGAAAAGCAGTCTCAAGTCCTGGAACAGTATAGCTTTGGGTGATGAGGCCACACCAGCAAACAAAACTCAAAAAAGAACAAGTACCTTAGGAACATCATGAGTCACAAATCTTAAAATCCAAGAAAGTGTTTCAAACAGAAATGAGGGATCAGTGTTGTTACAGGTTTCTGTAGTTTAAGTTAGAAGCATGCTGAGAGTTGACCATTAGTTTTAGCAATCTGAAAACCATTGATGGCCTTGGCAAGAGCAATTCAATGGATTTGTGGGTGCCAAATGACTGACTAGGGTGAGATTAAAAGAATGGGAGTAGATAAATTGGAGATTGAATGACTAGGTAATTATTTTGAGGAGTTTTTGCAGTGTATGGAAGCAGAGAAACTGGTTCACTGGAGGAGAAAATAGGCCAAGAGAGAGAAAATAAGATCATGGTTCTGTGCTGAATGGATATAACCATCAGAGAGGAAAAATGTGCTGATGTGATGGTAACAGGTGACAATTATTGGAGTTATAACCTTGAGTAGGCAAGAGGGGAAAGGAAACTAATGCACAAGAGAAACATAGGTTTCAGATAAAAGTATGGAGAGATCATTCTAATACCTTGACAGAGTTAAGGCAACACAGGGGGCAGAAGCATTAATAGATGTGTTGACAAGAGCTAACAAAATCTCTCTTCTGAGTGTGCATTTTTCTCGGTGAAATTAAGAACTGTGGTTGTCAGCCAGAATGGTGTAGAACAGGTATAGAGGCTGGTCAAGTGATGAATAAGTCTAGAGAGACATCTAGGCTGTGGTAAAACAAATGTGAAAGCAATACAGAAATTCTAGGTAGAATAAGGACCTGCTTCAAATTTGTGGAATTTGAAGTTAGAAAGCATTTCATTGTTCTGTTTTTCTCCATGTGTGTTTTAGCCACTCCATTGAAATAAAACAGGTGGCCTCCAGGGTTAATGAATTTTTCATGTGATATATTAAGTCTAATAATAATATCAGGGGTTATATCTTTTATAATTCCTATATTCTCTACATCATTAATTACAATACTGTAAACCTAATTTTAATTGATAGCTTTTATGATAAATGAAAGACAATCATGTAACATAGAATTGGGAAAAAAAAAAAAAAACTTAGACATCACTGAGTGTGTTCATTGAATCTTATGGCCGAAAAAATTAAGGACTAAATCAGTTAATGAATTGGCCCAAGATCATGCTGTTAGTTGAGACTAAGAATCATGACGTGGTAAGGAAATTCTTACGCTTTGTTTTGAAAGATCATATTTTATATTATCTCCTTTGTTACAATCACTTGTGTTCTAATAACCTCAAATTAGAAGTAGGAATTCACCTTGATAATTTCTTAGCCAGAAATCATCACATTTCAAATTGTCAGTTCTTAATACTATCATTGTTTGGTGTTTACTACCTGTTAGGCCCTGTACTAAACACTTTACATAAAAATTTTTATACAGTCCTTACATCATCCTTATTAAGAAAGAACTCTTTTACAGATGGGTAATTTGAAGCTTATCCCATATTAATCACCTGCCTGCCAAAAATCACATAGTCGGTAAAAGACATTACTCATTTAAGTATAGTGATTTTCTAACTATAAATGGAATCAGGAATAACAGAAAGGAGTATTAAAATTCAGATTGTTGGGCCTATTCCCCAAGTTTCTTATTTAGTAGGTCTGAGGTAGAGTTCTATGATAAGCATTTCCCAAGTGAGCACTGCTGCAGCCAGACCAGGAACCCCATTTTGAGAACCAATGCAGGAGCCTGTATTCCTGTTACAGCAGATGCCTCCTTCCTAGTTTTCCAAAACTTCCTCTCCTTTTCACTTTCTTTATCGCTATATCTTTGTTCAAGCCCTTTGTTCCCTATTGATTCTCCCCCTGCGCCTTAGAACATTGATATTCTAAAAATATCTTATACATCTTCACTGGAATATATGAATTATCAAGTAGGAGTTGTATGTTTTCTGTTATTAGAAGCAACTATGATCTTAATATTTTTATATTCTTAATTTTTTAATTTATTTCAATTTCTTCATTGTATAATCTCATTTGTATTTCAAAAATTATTAAGATAAAAGTAGACTAAATAAACCTTTCATAAATCAATCTATCAGTCATTAGACAAGCTTTAAAATATTTGAGAAAATATTTGACATACAGCTTTAAAATATTTAAAGTCCACCCAGACAATTGCAGTCACTTCCTATATGAGGACCTTGCGTTCTGTCACATCCTACTTGCATCCAAATCACACATCTTAACTAAATCAATCACTCTAAATTGAAATTCTCATCAGTTCGTGGCTCAGCTCAAGAATTTTCAATGAATCTCTATTGCATAATAAATTAAATCTAAACTGAACACAGAGGAATTAGAGATCTACGACGTGGTATCAATTATAGTCTGTCCAGTCTGGTCTCCTAATTCTGTCTCTATGTTCTATTCAAAACATGTTTCCACTACTTCTAAATATGTACAAATTTTAGTGCTTCTAAGCCATTGTTCAATGAATCCAATTTTCCTGAAATATTCTTGGCTTTTGAAATTCCTCTACTTCCTTCTCAGTTGGATTAAAGGAATATCCTCTCTGAAGACTTTTCTATACTTCTAGCTATTCGTATTTTTATCTCCCTTTTTAGATCTTTTATAGCCAATATTGATTTTTGTTCATTAACCTATTCAAGGTGACATAGATGTAAATGACACCAAAAAGGATTTCAACTCAAATCTGAACAATTATTTTCACTTATTTAATTGTTCAGCTTTCATTTTCTTCTCAATAAAGTGAAGCTAATATTTATGTTTTAGAGGCATTTTAGAGGTTAAATTAAGGAATACACATAACAGCATATAGCATACTCTTACATCAGTAAATGTTAATTCTGATCATAGTCAGATGTCTTCAAATCCTCCATTATATAAATCTTTGTCAAACTATCTTGAGTAACACTTGAATTAGTTGTGATTAGACCCAAAGTCTCAAATGTCATTAGAGTTTCTTCTTTACCGCTCTTGTTGTCTCTAATTGGTTTTATTCTGCAAGTAAGTTTTTGTTCACTGACATGTTGATGGATATTTGCATTATGACAAGTAAATATTTGTAGCAACAAATATTTGCAAATATTTCTTTTGAGATATATGCACACACATATATGTTTGTGTGTGTGTGTTAGTATGTAATGAGTTGAATCATGCCATATGTTCAGGTTCTCATCTTTATTCCCTAGTGGGTGAAAAAGTGACCCTATTTAGAAATAGTGTAATTGCAAATATAATTACTTAAGGTAAGATCATAGTGGAGCAGGATGGGCACCTGATCCAATATGATTAACATCCTTCTGCAAAGGAAGAATTTGGGCAGAGACATAAACGTAGAATGAAGATCATATGAGGATGAAGGCAGAGTTCTATAAGCCAAAAAATATGAAAGATTGCCAGGACACCACTGGAAGCCATGACAAAGGCAGGAAACACAGTTTTCCTCACTACTCTACCTAGTACCTTGATCTAGTCCTTCTAAGTTCTAGGATTAAGGCAATGAATTTTTGGTTTTTAAGCTACCCAGTTTGTGCTACTTTGTTATAGCAGCCCTAGCAAATTAATAGAACATATATGTAGACTGTCTCTATCTATCTATCTATCTATCTATCTTCTATATATAACACACACATGTTGGTTTATATGTGTCTTAGATTAACATCCTCCCAGATTCCTCAAATTTTGAAGTTTCCAGTAAAGGAAAACAAAATCAAAATGTTAATTATATAATTTTTGAAGTTTCTGATGAACTCTATTAGATCACAAGCCAAAAATAAATGTATACACACACACACATCCAGAGAGAGGGAGAGATACTAAAATACAAGAGGAATCATTCTGAGGACATCATGCTATAGGAAATCTTTATGTTCTGGAACCCTTTAATTTAGGATTCCAGACAAAGCTCTCTATGAAATCTATATTTATAGAGAGCATTTCTACTTACTAGTAAATTTCAGCACATAGATTAGAAATAAAACTTGTGAAGTGCGCAAATGCATGGTCCAAGGCTTAACATGTATATCTGACACCCAGGATCATGTTAAAAATGAACATTTGGTTTCAGGGCATGTGGAGTGGAATCATGAGTTTAGTATTTCTAATGAGTCCCAAGATGGAACTATTGAGGCTCATGTAGAAACTACACTTTGAGCATCAGTAGTTAAATGAATGCACAAAGTGTTGATCATATTTAGCTGTGGATGTATTTGTTTTTTTTGTTTTGTTTTTGTTGTTGTTGTTGTTGTTAGCACAAGCTTCCTACTTTTTACAATGAATTTAGATGTTTCCTATGAACGTGATCTTTCTGATTATTCAGTTCTTCCTTCTTTACTTTAAAACCCATGACATCACCAATATGAATTATTAAGTTGCCACCAGTGAATATTTCAGGTTTAAAAGCCTGTCCATGTATCCTGACCATTTTTACTACATGATCCCAGTGACACAGGTAGATGTTTCCAGGAGAGGCTGTGCATGAGAGCCACTCTTTTTAAAACTGGAAAAAGATAAGGGATTCCTGTATTCTTAGTCAAAATATATGAGTAGGTTTGGCTCTTACTCTAATCATTTCTAGTATTTTCTCTGCTTCCCCAAATGGATGGAATATATATTATGTTTGGGGCAGTAGGAAGGAGGCAGTGACAGGATAAGGGGATGGTTGGCTGGATTTTAATTTTCAGAGACCAGCAGACAGTCTGCAACCTTTTAGACTTTCTCTTTAAGAACTTGCCATGTCCAGATCAAAGGAATTTATTAGGCTTTTAGCTCTCCTGTTTTTTTATAGCTCAAAATGAACAAATTTTCAAGTACAAAAGAAATGCTTTAAAAGAGTTCTTTTAGTCTTTATTTGAAATCTCCTGCTCTCCTTCAGTTCACAGATATGTCGTACACTGAATGGAGGAATCAGACTACTACACTTTGATCATTTCACTATCTTGTTTGATTAGTGTTTTCAAACTATGGAGTTTATCAGCAGGGGGCAGGTTGATCCCTGTGGCTTATAATGGGCAAAGTATGGGGGAAAAATAGGTTTTTAGAAATCGTTTAAGATCAATCAGTTTCCTCCTTCTTCAAGGTTTAAAAATAACATCATGGACAGATAGACTTTGACACAGAATAAGCTCAGATATTTCCAAAGGGAAAACTGACCAGCGTGTATGGTGCACTTTTTTTCTCCCCTCCCTCTTTTTCTCTTTAAAATTGTGACTTCTAGTCCTTAGATTATTACAAACTATAATGAAACTCCCTTTAAAAAAAAAAAAAAAGGGAAGCAAGAGGTACAACTGCTCAATTTTAACTTTCATTTACTGAGCAAACACGACATTCAGAATGGAGGTTAGGGTGGTTAAATGAGATTTTAAGAATTCAGCTCTTTGGGGGAAGCTATTGAATTGTATTGCATGCAGCAATTTTAACTATTGCTGTGAACTTGGGTTATTCATTCTACCCTTAGGGATTATCAATTTGCAGTTCCATAGCTCTAATTCAGGAGAAATAGCTTTGCTTCTGATTTAATAAATTAACACTGACACATGGGCTTTCTTTTTGGTATTTTCGAGGTATCCTGAGTGGCAATGCCGTGAAGGTTGTCAGCTAGTGACTTTTCACAATGGCTGGCAACATACCCGCTCAAGGATTGCCTTCCTTTGTAGATCTGGGAGTGCTGTCTGATTATGGATTTTTTAATTTGAGGGTAAATGAGATCATGTGGGACTTTCTAGTTTAAATAAATTAACTAGTTTTCAATTTGAAATGGGCACAAAGGACAAGAAAAAGATGCTAGTTGGGCCAGATTCTAGACAGACAAATCTGCCTTAAGCCTGTTCCTGCTTCCTCATGCTCTTCTCTAAGGTGGCCAGAGGAGCTGGAGACAGAGCTGTGTATCTTTGCCCTCCTTACCTAGTTTACTGTGCAAGCCTTCCCCCCTCCAGCTAAGTATTATTCATTTAAATATGATTAAGGAAGGAAGGACTTCTGTATAAATTATTACAGACTAAATTTAAGTAACCACTAGTTCACATACCCAAATGCAGAGAATTTTAATAACGACAATCTTAGGCAGCTCTACAAAATAAAATGAAGAAGGCACCAAAGCCTGCAGTAAACATTTTTGGATTTATAGGGATTCCAAAAGATGTATTTCAGAGTCCATAACAATTTTAAGTTGTAATTTCAGGTAAAAACAGGAATTATAAATACATGTAATATTCTATTGTCTTTACCTGAAAGCAGGATGCCATTATGTGTTTGTTCTTATAGTTAAACATAGAGTAGGTATTTCTTTGTTTATATATTTATTTGCCTTAATTCAAAAGGGATTTGATATATTTGAATCCTTTGGGCACAATTCAAACTTTGCTAAAATAAATGTATACCGAATTTCTATGTCAGTAAGTTTTCAAAATGAAATTGCTACTTGTAACACATGAAATATTTTGATAGAAGGGTTTGGCACGTATTCGTTTGTTAATTTTTGATAAAGAATTATTTTTTATTTTAGTCATCGAAATACTGAGAATGTTAGTGATCTTTTCTTTTTCTCTTTTTTTCATCTTGGTACTAGTTATATCAAGAATGAAATGATGCCCATAATGTGGTAAAAAATAAAATAAAATATAGTTTCAAGAGATTTCTCTTAGTCAGGAAATCATCTCTTCTGCATCCTCTCCATTGTTGCTTCAACCCTAGTTACTGTGGTAAGAAGCAGGAAAGCCGTCGCTTGGCCTTAAATATTCCCTCTCACTCTCTTTTCAATATATCCTCCAAATTGAGTCCAGCATTATCTTTATGAAATGCAAATCCTCTCATACCACTCTCCTCCTGATTTTAAATAGTTCTCCAGCTGTTCCCAGCACACCTTTCCCATGGAATCACCTTACAATTTCACCATTCTTCCCAGATGGCGCAACTTCGGGGCTCCGCCAGTGATATTTTCACACGGCTTTTTACATGCTGTTCCTTGCCTGAGGACTCTGTAATCGTTCCTCAAGAATCTGCCGAGCCATCTTGCCATCTGGAAAGTGTTTGTTGACACCTTTTCTTCCCACCACCCCCAAGAACAGTTAACACTTCCTCCTCTATAATTTCATTGAACATCAATTATAGCACTGATCATGGTTTATTGTAATTGTTTTGTTGCCTGTTTCTCTAATGAAATTTGAATAGATGAATATTGTGAGAGCCAAGATCATGATCTATTTCTGGAAATTCACAGACCTATTCTATTAGCCAAGTATAAACTTTCAATAGTTGTCAAGTTCCTTTGTTCTCATGTTTGAATGTTTCTCTTTCTAAATTCCACAAAGTAGGAAATTATACTAATATCACCTAGTTGTCCTAACCAAGTATGTCGTGTATTCATAGACTACACAATTCATGGAAACCATGAATGTTGAGAAAAGCAGTATAAGCTATGTATGAATTAGAATCCAAAGACCAACTCTTAACTAATTCCATGATCTTGGGTAATTGTCTTAATTTCCCCTTGATCCTGAATTTCTTTGACTCTGTAACAGGAGTGGGAATTATACCTACTTCATAGGGCTAATGTGAAGATTAGGCAAAGTAACTCTAAAGGCAAAATAAACCTGAAAGTTAACTCAAAATAACTCTAAAGGTAAAATAAACCTGAAAGTTAACATACATTCATGTTGACTGGAGTCTCTGTACCTTTCAGCTCAGTAACCTTATTGGTATCAAGCAACCTATGCTATATTCCCAGTCAGTTCTCTTTTCATTTAGTTAGGTGACCATGTTTTATCTTTCCTTTTTCCTCTGCTTTGATACTTCTCTCATTCTCACTGTCATCTGATGATTCTGCTCCCAATTTTACTTAGAAAAATCCAAGCAATCAATCAAAGTTCAGTTTTGCACACCATGGCCCAACACTTCCTTCTTCTGTTACCCTCTGGGCTCACCTGTGTTCAGACCTCATCTTCTCTCACCTGAAACTGGAGTCTGAGCAACTACCCTTTCCGCTTTGCCTTTCAAGGGATCTTCTGATGCTAGTAAAAGCTTTATGATGAGAACAGCCTGCCATTATTTCCCTCCCATTAGAAGAATAATTATAGAACCCACATCCTTTGTGGCTAGAGCCCCACCTCTCCTCATGTTTACAACATAACCCCTCCAGAGTTGTCTGTCCTCTGTGTACTTGTCTCTTCTTCCTGTGCTTCTGTGTGCTATCCTGGTCTCACTGTCACCAACCTGCCTCTGCCACCATTCATCCCATCGAAACTGCTCTGATCAGTGTCATGGTCAACTGTGAATTTCCACACAGTTATTGACTGCTATTAAAACATTATATTCATTTTCATCCAGAAACCCACAGTTTTAATTTTTCTTCCTTTCTCATAAAGTGGTTTTCCTCTGTCTCTTTGAATGGTTCCTTCTCAAATCTCCTTTCTTTAGACTTTGGCTGGTCCTCTACAGCTGTTCTCATTTCTGTCTACTTTCCTGTAATTGATGTTATTCAGCCCCTTGCTTTTACATATCACACTTAAGTTCTTGATTTTCAAACTTGCATCTTAAGAATGAACCTTCCCTCTGAACTTCAGACTGATAAATTCAACCACTGCCCTCCGTTTGTATGTCTAAAGACTATTTTAAATTTGCTTGACAATAATTCTGTCCTTCTGGTCTCCCCAAAATGTGTTTCTTTCACATCCTTTCATATTTCATTCAGATACTAGCAATTCTATCCTTTCAGTTCTGAGGACAAAAAAAAAAAAATAGAAGAACCATATTCCTGTTAGTTTATATTCTTTATACACCCAGGATTATTTCAACATCACTTCTACCCTCCCATGCAACTACCTTGGCATGAGCCATCCCATTTTTTTCCTAGTAATAGCCTCTAATTGATCTCTCAGCTTAGTTCATCACTTCTCCTGCAACCTATTCTTATCAGGGAAGCCAGAGTGATTCTCTAAATATATAATTCAGGTCACTCACTGCCATTGTTGTGCCCGAAATTACCCCCAAATAGCCCAGTAGCCCCCAGCAAGCTGTCCGGAGCAGACTCCGATGTAAAAAGCAAGAGGTGAACTTTATTTAGCAGGCCCAGGCCTGGACTCTCCTGGTAGGCACACCGAGGAAGAGCCCCAAGCCTGGCAAGTTTTATAAGGTACAGAAAGCAAGAACGATGGGGTACAATTTTCATTGGTGGTTGGTGATTACAATAGTATGGGGAGGCTCCTGATTGGTCCAAACTGGGCATGAGGGGTGAGGGGTGGGGGGTCTAGGGTGATACGGAGCAAGAGGGTTATGGGGTAATGGCGAGGGGTGGGGGTGGTATGAGGCAAGAGGGTGAGTATACTTCTGATTGGCTGATTAGGATGCCTGATTTGGGGAAAGGCCTGAGTTTAGGGGAAGCAGATCTAAGATGGTGGGGGTGGGGTGGGAAAGGGGAAGTTTCATAGTGTAATAATAAAATGGTGCTGATTTGGCTCTCACACCTTCCTCACCCGTCCTTCCATTTCCTGCCTATTCCGCGAGGAGTAAAAGCTAGAGTCCACAGACTGGACTTGCTTTCCCCCTCTCTCTCCTCTCATCTCCCAGGATCCTCCCTGGCTGGCTTTCTCTTCTCCTTCTCCTTTGTGCTCTATTAAAACTGCAGTCACTCTGCCCCCCATGAAATCTCCATCTTCATTTTCAGTGTGATATTTCCTGTAGCATTTATCACTCTTGGATGTAATATATCTTTATTCACCATTTTCCCTCTTTTCACCAACTAGGAAGTAAACTCTATGAGATAAAGAATTTAAATATTTTGCCTACTGCTACATCTCTAGAACCTTAAAGAATACTTGGAGTGTAGTAGGGTTTCATTCGATGTTAGTGAGTAATTAAAAGAAGTAAGGGCTGTTATTATTCTTAACCATCTTTTCTATATAGTAGAACCTCTGTAAGTTGACTACCCAGGGACTCTAACAATATATGGTTATAGTACGGAGGTGCTCAACATAAGGAACTAGCCCTAATATACTGCTACATACATGTGGTGCATTCTGGTCTATGAAAATTAGGTAAACTTAAGGAAATGGTCAAAGTAGGGTAGTGTTCAACTATGGAGGTTCTACTGTATTTTCTTATGTTAAGTACAATTTTTTTATGTGAATCTTTCTTGATTTCATCTGATATATTGTACATCTTAGTAACTAGAAAAATCATTACTTTTTCCTATGTGAAATGATGATTTCTAAAATCTTCAAATACATTTAATTGTCTTACTTGGCTGAGTATAAATCATTTTTTTAAAAATTCTGAGAACATTTTGAATGTTATAATGACTTGGAATTATTATTGTCCTGCAGAAAATGGGTATGAACTTGCCTTTAATTTGCACTGATGTTTTATTATACATTGGAAGTTAGTTGCTATTTTAAATTGATTTTTAATAACAGTTAACTTTGTTTTTAATTTGCTTCTTTTAAGTGAATGTGAGTGGCAGAAATTTAACTCTGACGTTGAAACTATGGTGCCTCATTACTTAGCTGCCAATAGTTTTTAGAAAAAAATAGAAATACCTTTTTGCAAGTGATTTTATTCTTTTCACTCAAGTACTTTTTGTCTTCAAAAGCATCCTTCATCTTTCTGATTATGGACCATTACTTACTGCTTCAGTGGTTGTACTTTTTACTAAATTTTTAGTTCTTAATCTCACCCCTTGTAATATGAGTCTCCCCTAGTTTCCATCTCATCCCAGTCTTCTCAAGTAAGTCTCAGGGTGGGGTCCAAACCCATAATTAATTGCAGGGAAGTTTTTGCTTTTATAACATCTTTGAGGTAACAAATCAATCAATTTTTCAAAGTTAATATCTCAATGCTAAATTGCTGCAACTTTGGTTATTCCATCTCGGATGGTGTCTTGGAGTCACTCTATTCAGCCTTCAAAATCTCTTCTCATAAAAGGGCTGAGTACATTGGATAATTATACAATTATAGGACAAGAATATGGGAGAAGAGGAGAGGGAGGGTGATTGGTGGGATCACGTCTATGGTTCATCTTTTAAGGGTACATGTGAATATTTCTAAATGAAGAATATAAATGTCTTAACACAATAACTAAGAAAATGACATGAAGGCTATGTTAACCAGTTTGATGAAAATATTTCAAATTGTATATAAAAATAGCACACTGAACCCCAGGACAGTATCAATGTACACAGATGTACACAGCTATGATCTAATTAAAAAAAAAATCTCTTCTCAGATTTAGACCTGCTACCTATGTTGTTTTTCCTATTCTGCAACAACCTAATGGACTAATCTGGTTTATATGGTATATATATTTATATATGGAGAAAGAGAGTGAGAAGGAGAGAGAGACAGAGACAGACAGAGAGAGAAAGAAACCCAATAATAAAAAAGATTAAAAGAGAAAATCATAAGAACAATTGTTTAATACATTTTACATAACTCAGGAGACTTAAAGAAAAAAATCAACACCCCAAGGAAAACTGTGTGTTTTTATGGAGAGCATAGGGAACTAAGACTGGAGGACAAAGCAGTACAATCTGATAATAATAAATCAGGGAGAAAACCTTAGTAAGGCCCATTTGTTGAGATTCTTCTTGGTGTCTCTGTTGACTTTTCTTCCCTCCAGGTATAGAGTAAAGTGCCTGTACCTTGAGAGTCTTCAGCAGAAGAGATCTGAGAATGACCTTCCTAGATTATATGGCCTGTTGTGGGGGCAAAGAAGGGCAAGAGTGGCCTGCCTAGTGGTGCTGTTTGATCAAATACTAAAGTGTCATATTGGGCGTAGCACGTCCTGCACACCCTCCCTGGTTAAGAGGATGATGTCCAGGCTGCCCTGTACTTACATTTATCATTCTAATATAAAACTGTGGAATTAAATTTTGCTGTGAGGCTTTTACTGCTACTTCTAGTAAGTAAACAAATAAACAGGAGATGACAAAATGAGCAGGAAGAATCGCCAAGACTGCTGACATTTACACAACAGAGGAATCTAGTGGAGATCTCTGGTTGTCTCACAGGAAATAGAGCTCAGTAAATCTCCTTCTAGAAGCCAAAGTCTTAGAAAAAAGCATTTTAGATTAGTACCATGCAAAAGAAATATAAGGAGAATCAAATATGTAACATTAATTTTAATAATGTATTTAACATAATGCATCCAAAATGTTGTTCTTTCAATCTGTAATCAATATGAAAATTATTACTGAGATATTTTATATTCTTTTCCAGTCCTCAGTCCTTGAGTTTCAGAATGTACTTTCTACTTATAACACATTCACATCAGCCTAGCCAAGAGACTCAGCTGCCATACGTCTCCAGTTGCCGTATCAGACAGTATAGCTTGAGGTAACTCTAGGGAGACTTTAGCTAAATCCAGATCTCCCTGCTGGAATTTTCTCTCCATGGGGCAAAGTGACTACGCAGGTAATGTTCTGATTTTAGGAACTACTGCTTTTCTAATCTTCTTGTCCCAAAAGCTTTAAATCAAGTCAAGCCACACACAAGAGAAGTGAGGGGAAAGAGCTTTGCCACGTCACACGTGTTTACTGTCAAAGCAACCTTAAGTTTAACTCTCTAAATCTCTATTTCTTAATCCATAAAATAAGATTCATAATATTATGATTCACATACAATGAGAGTAGGAGTTAAATGACACCAGAAAGGTAAGAGATAAGCACAGCCCCTAATTGTTGCTCAATAAATGATAGCTTTTATAATCAAATATCATAGCTCTATTTTCCAAAGCTAATTTAAACTAAATATGTATTAACATTTTTGATTAGTAGTAGATGTTCAGCAAACTTTTGCTTATGAAAGGGGCTTATAAATTAGATGGTACGGTGGCTTCTGCCTATAATCCTAACACTCTGGGAGGCTGTGGTAGGTGGATCCCTTGTGCTCAGGAATTTAAGACCAGCCTGAGCAAGAGTGAGACTCTACCTCTAAAAAAATAAGACAAAAAAAAAAAAAAAAGAAAGAAATGCTATGTAGTTTTTACTGCAAGTTTTAGATATTTTAAATTTTAATCATCTGGCTCCATGCCTATGGCTCAAGTGGCTAAGGCGCCAGCCACATACACCTAAGCTGGCAGGTTCGAATCCAGCCCAGGCCCACCAAACAACAATGATGGCTGCAACAAAAAAAAAAAAAAATAGCTGGGCATTGTGGCGGGCACCTGTGGTCCCAGCTACTTGGGAGGCAGAGGCAGGAGACTCGCTTGAGCCCAGGAGTTGGAGGTTGCTGTGAGCTGTGATGCCACAGCACTCTACCCAGGGAGACAGCTTGAG
>CAUYQV010080387.1:0-19182 GCA_963574575.1 Galagoides demidoff
CCCACCTGTAAGCTTTAAAAACCGGCTCCTCTCCGCCATTAAATGAGACCTTGACAAAGGAACTCGCATGGTCTCCTTCTCCTTTCTCGCCTATTGTCTTTCAGGCTGGGTCCCCCTCGCCCCCACGAATAACTGAGTCCCGCGGGATGGGACACTTGAAGCCATGCTTGGCTCAAGATGGGAAGAGAGCTGTCCTTCATTAGTGACACCTGCCAGGGATGCCAGGTGGGACAGCAGAACAGACACACCAGAGACTGGTCACCATGACACCCAGAACCTAAGCAGTGGTTCTGAAACACTGATGTGAGTCACAGTGAACTAGAGCACTTGTCTAGTTATTGCAACTACTACAGCTGTTATGCTATGATTATTCTGAGTCTCTCTAGAAAAGTTGTACCAATTTTTGTGATCCATAGCAGATTATAAAGGCACCTCCCTGAGTGCTTTGGACATGGATCTGATGAGATTAAGAGAGTTGATTTCTTACCTTGAGTCATTGTTTTTATAATTTTTATTTTTTAAGTAAAAATTATACCTATTTAAGGTATACAATGTGATATTTTAATATACATGCATATAGCAAGTACTATAGTCAAGCAAATTAACATACCCATATTAACTTCTCTCAGTTACGTTTTCTGTGTGTGGTAAGAGCATACCCTTAAGAACACCTGAAATCTCTTAGGAAGCTTGCAGTGCACAAAACACTGTTATTAACTGCAGACATCACATTGTATGTCTAGATTTATTCATCCTCCATAACTAACTTTGTACCCTATGACCATCATCTCCCATTTCCCCCACCTCCCCACAGCCCCTGCTGACTACTGTCTTACTCTCTACTTCTGTAGTGTTTATATTTTTTAGATTCCACATATAAGTGAGATGATACAGTATTTCTCTTTCTGTGTCTGACTTATTTCATTTCACTTATTTCACAATGTCCTATGGATAAAGCTAGATCCCAGGCCCCATGTGAGAAATTCAGTTAATAAATGTTCAGAGGGTTAAATATCTCACTATAAAAATACCCCTGTATGATTTCTGGTACCCACCAAATTATGAGTGGTAAAGACTTGGGAAGAAATGACTCCCTTCTGATCTTAGTGACCTAGGTTTCTTAGTGGTCCAAGAATCTCTGAACATAGACCAGAGATATGTTCCTTGCGCATACATCTCTGGCCTCGTAGCATCAATGGACATAGGTCTGACTTCTAACTGCCAGCATTTGTATCTTTCAGCAGAAGGGCTTTCTCTGCCACCAGATCCTGCTCTATTCACATACAAGTCAGAATAGAAGTGTTATAAACATTTGTGCCTCAGAGGCAGCACCCAAACAATGAAATCCCACAAACACACACAAGATACTATAGAGTTATCCAGTGAGGTTAAACTCTAATTGGCCACCATGGTACACCATTATTGACACCCTTTCCTGGCCACCTTCCCATCCTTTTCTTACATTCAAACCCTCCTAACCCCAACAATTGTGCCTAAGGATTACCAACTGTCTTGCAATTCTTGCCCTAGAATTTGCTTTGGAGGAAATCTACATAAAGCTGATGAGTTAAAAGTTAATTTTAAGCATAAACTTTATGAATGAGCATAGCTATATCAATGTTAGAGGTATATCAGAGATAATAATTTCCTTAAGTTCCCTTTCCTTAAACATGAAGCTCTAATTCTTTTTCCTATCTTACCCCGTGTTCCATTAATAACACAAGTGATTCTGTGTATTTGGGAACAAGTTTTATTTTTTCCAAGAACTTATCTCTTTAGATGTCCTTTTGAATTTTACAATAAATGTGTAAGGTGGGAGAAATAATAGCACTAACTCCTGGTGAATGAGATCAGCCCTTGGAACACAAGCCCAGAGAGGTGAGACCAATTGCACAAGGTCACACCCTATTGGTCTCCAACCTCCCACCAGCATTGCTGCCTCTCTGTGATGGTGTCACCTCTTGGGAATCATCCCTAGGAGCAAAGATGAGTTAGAGACACTTATAAAGTACATCATAACCAACCAGACTAGGGGCCTCCTATGGGAACATTGTGTGATGACAGTCATTTTCTATTCCTACTCTTGAGAGAGAATCTACTCTAGGAGAGGAAAAGTGTGGGCGTTCTAACACTATCCTTGATGGAAAAGACAAACTTATCTAACTAGAAGTTTGCTAAATAAGAACCAGTCAATATTTAATTTTTTTATCTTCTATTCATGGAATCTCAACACTCAGAGCTGAGATGGAAGTGAATGAGCTTCTTCAATGCACTAATTCAAAGGTCAGGACAGTGTGTTCACAGACATAAATATCAGTGATACGGACTAATACAACAGAAGATATATTAGCCTTGTTTTAATTAAAACAAACAAACAAAATCTGAGTTAGTGGTCTTCACATGTTAGCACAAATCAGCATTACCTGAAAGGCTTGTTAAAACCCAGATTGTACCCTGCCCCAGAATTCCTGAGTCATTCGATATGGGTAGGGCCTAAAAATCTGCATATTTAACAAATGCCCAACTGAGAGTAACAGTGCAAGCCTGGAAACTACCTTCTGAGCACCACTGCTTTAAGATAGTACTTTCCAAATAGAATGTGCATACAGTTGACCTGGATCTACAGTTAAAATACAGATTCTGATTCAGGAGGTCCAACATGCCTTTCCCACAAGCTCCAGTAATGTTGATACCACCAGTCTGTGGACCACAGTCAGTGGTCAAACTCTAAGCTAAGTGCCTAACATCCAAAGGGATGTTCAACCACCCCCTTACATTGGAGTCATTAGCCAGATTATTAGAAATGCTGATTCCAGAGCAAAGACTTTTTTAGTTCATCCAGGCTGCTATTACTATAGACTTGGAAGCTCACAAACAATGGAAATATATTGCTTACAGTTCTGGAGGCTGTAAAGTCCAAATTCAAGACATTGCCAGATTTGGTGTCTGTGGAGGGCCCCCCTCCCTTTCTGGTCTACACATGGCTGACTTTTTGCTATATCTTCAAATGGCAGACAGAGCAAGGGAGTTCTCTGAGGTCTCTTTATAAAGGCACTAGTCCCATTCATGAGGGTTTCATTCTTGTCCTTATGACCTAATCACCTCACAAAGGCCTCCCCTCCTAATAGCCTACCTCTAGACAGCATCTGCATTTTGGAGGAAAGAAAATTTCAATCTAAAATTCAGCCTGGCTCTCTTAAGTTTGCACTAAAAGACCAATTGAGAAGGAAGCACTGGTCACAAACTCACAGACACACTTTGAAAAAACTCCTCCAGGGATCCCAAGATGTGACCTCACAGCCCTCTGTGAGCCTTCCCTAGCCTTGACCGAATATAAGAATTGGCTGATGCATACAGATTCCTAAGTTTCAGGCTAGTCTTACTAAAGCAGAATATTTTGAAAAGAACCCCAGAAATCTGGATAGTATTAATCTTCCAGATGAATCTCACAAAGAAGCAAAGCTGGGAAACAATCTGAATATTGGTGCTCACCTTCTTTACAATTCTGGGTACACAATCTTCCCTTTAAGCTTCTAATGCATCCACCCAATTCAGATGTCAGCATATAACAACACAGGGAGAAGTTATTTAACTTGGAAATTCTGATGACAAAAGTTTGAGGAAAACTGTTCCCATGCTATGGAATGGGTGAACACGCTCGCCATACAGACTGTGGACAACACTGCATAAACACCGCCCAGTGAGTTGCCATGGCAGTTCCCAGCTCTGTCTGTCCTAAGCAAGGCCATCTCAAGAACTTAAACTCAACCCTGGCTCTCTTAAGTTTGCACCAAAGCTGGGACTCTTTGAGTGTCTTGAAACTAAGTTGCAAAAACTTTCTAAAAAAAGGCTAGAGTCAGTATCCCTACCCAGCTTTTGGGTAACACAGTCTTTATAGTGGAGTTCAGCGGGGACTCGCTGAGCTGAGCATTAGTGAGTTAACAGCCCTGAAGACATCAGAAAAAGTTCTCTCAACCCACCATCATGGCAAATAGAGAAAGAAGGAGGGAGGAAAGAAAACAGGAGGTGTGGGAGACAGAGGAAATTGTGACCTCATTATAAGATGACATTTGGAATAACGTAGAAATTCAAAACAAATGTTGAACAACTTGCAAATTGCATTTATTTTCCTGGGACTTTTCTCTTGGCTTTTTTGTTTGCTTAATTGAAAGCCGTGTGCTTCAATGGGCTCATGCGGCATGCCCTGTTCGGTTATTCTGAACGGCTTGGGCTGCAGGAGGCTATGTTTCTCGTCAGTTGCAGAGCACGTTTTATGTTTCAGGAACTAACAGTACAATCACTTTCTAACTACCAAATAGCACAGAAATGGCTTCAGCACTCAGGTACAATGGCTCTTCTTAGGTGATTGGGAGGGTCGTGCCTCGGTCAAAGATGCACAGGGACCATGAAAGGCAGATGGTTCCCTATCTTGGCACCTGGGAAAGGGAAGAAAACTGAACCAACAAAACCAGCTCCAGGGGAACAGAACATGGCACCCAGGGGTCCTCTGACCCTATTGCCAGAAAAGCAGGAGAGAAGTCTAGAAGGTGGCTAGAGAAATTGAGGCAGGAGGCATGTATCAAGCCCTTCTAGAGAGATTCCAGACAATCCATCTCCTTTTCTGTTGCGATTGGAATCTTGCACCGCATCATCCCCCAAAGGGAGCAAGTTATTCTAAACTTTTGAACCCAAATATATACATATTTGTTTTATCACAGGTAAAACAATTTTTTTTTCAAAACCAAAAAATAATGAACACACCCAAGATTTACTCATGATGATGAAAATATGGAAGTTGCTATATGAGAGACACGGGCCAATAATCTGGTTTACTCCCACCATGAAAAATAGGTATCGTTATTTCCATTTCACAAAGCAAAAAAAAACAGAGGCTGAAATAGTTCATTGAAGCTACCCAAGTCAAAAGTGACAAAGGAGACTGCTGTTTGCTGCATGAAGTGCAGAGCTGGGCTTTCACATGGCATCTTGTTATTGTTCCAAACTGCCCTCAGTAATAAGATCGTTGGGAAACAGGAACCCCCATACACTGCTGTATGTATAATGTAAAATGGCATCGCTGCTTTGGAAAACAGGTTAGCAGTTTCTCAAAATGTTAAACATAAATTTACCATATGTAGAAAGGATCCAGAAATGTCACAGAAATGAAAACATATGCTACAAAAAACTTTTAGGTGAGTGTTCATAACGGCATTGTTCACAATACCCATAAACTGGAAACCACCCAAATGCTCATCATCTGGTAAACAGATAAACAAAATAGATTAAAAAATAAACAACATCCAACCAGCAGAATACAACTCAGCAAGAAGCAGGAACAGAACAACATGGATGGATGTCAAAAACATACTAAGCCAAAGATGCTCAATGCCAAAGACCACTGCTACATAATTTCATAGAAAGTATCAGAAAAACTAAATCTATGAGACAGAAAATAGATTAGTGCTTTGGGAGACTGGGGCTGGGAATAAGCACAAGAGATCCTTGTAGGGTCTAAATGTTCTAATGTGAATGCCTACGCAACTCCATCAATTTACTAAAATGCACTGAATTGTGCAGTTAAAATGGGAAAATTTTATGACATACAAATTATACCTCAAGAAAGCCTTTTTTAAAAAAATAAAAAGGTAAAGTCTAAAAAGTATAAAATCTAAACAAGAAAAATCAGAAAAAAGAAGTGACCACTTATCAAGTTGGCAAATGATGATATGACGTGTGTGTGCCAAGCACTTGATGATCTGATACCACCTAATCTTTGCAACACAGCCTCTCTGCCCCGCCTCCAGTGTTACGATGTCACTTTCAGGATAGGAATCCTCATGCCACCAGCACCATGCCTGTCGTGCAAAAGCCACTCAGTACATACTTAGAGCAGTATTGTGTTGTGATTAAAAAATCCAGCTCTGGACAATAAGCAGGCATAGATCCAAATAGTGACTTACTAGTATTATTCCGGAAACATTGTCTATTGCTACCTTCAGGACTGCTATATATTATTATTAGTAATAACATCTGTGGTAGGCTTTGCTGTTTGGCTGCCCAGCAACCATTTCAATCCTGCTTTCTCTCTTGCCACTTTCCACTATAGCAGCCAGGGAAAGTTAAATAGTCTCAGAGCCTCTTGCAGCCAGGTGCAGCCCTAGCTACTGAGATCTTATGCTAATATATGGGACAGGGGAGTGGTTGTGAGAAATATTTTTGTTCTCCTGATAAAACAAACAGTACAGCTGGTACCATCCCTGCTTCCTTCTTCCTGACTTAAATGCAGATGTGATGTAAGGCTCACAGCAGCCATTTTGTGGCTGCAAGGAAAACGTCACAATAAAACATAAGCTTTTGGCCTGTCATTACTGAACCACTGAACCAACTCCAGGAGCCACATACCTTCAGATTTTCTTGCGTGTGAAAAAAATCTTTTTTGTTTTTTCTTATGTACTGTTTTATTGGAGTAGAGAAACAGAATCAACTCATTTTGCAAACTCGAAGGCTATCACAAGTTGTAGATGCTTTTTCCAGATTTTTCTATGCCATGTTCCCTACAGGGAGACAGCCAAGAGGGAAGATTTCGGGTAAGTAGTAACAGGGATTAGAGGCTATCTGCAATATCTTTAGAAATTTCTGAGAGAACAGGCATATTGCCAGGGCTTCTTAATCGCTGTGCAGCAGTGCCCTGGGACACTGAGAGATTACAACATTCTGTCTAGCTCTGGACCTTCAGCCACTGGGACTCTACACAACCCTGTGGCAGTACAAAGGACTAAAGAGCTACAGTTGACTGTGTCTGGCACCTGAGGCCACCCCTGATTACAGGGCAACTCCCAGAACTCCCAGAACCGTGCTTCTGCCTCTCAAAGCCACTGGACGTGTGGAAGCCAATTTCTGAATTCAGGAGGGAAATGTGTTTCCCTAAAGGTACTAGAAAGTGAGCCAGGTGACTGGGGAGCCCAGCACACACTTTTCTGACTTCCCTCCTCACACAGGCTAGAGAAAGCAGTGCAGCAGAGTGGAGTTGATGACCCATAGTGGGGTCCAAAGAGGTACAGTGACGGGCTTGTGGCTGGAGGGATTTCTGGTATTGAGTCTAGAGCTTCCCTTCTAGAAAGAAATGCCTCACATGCAGTGCCTGTGGCTCAAACGAGTAGGGCACCAGCCCCATATGCCGGAGGTGGTGGGTTCAAATGCAGCCCCGGCCAAAAATTGCAAAAAAAAAAAAAAAAAAGAAGAAGAAGAAGAAAAGAAAGAAATGCCTCACACAGTACCTGCAGGTTATAGTGTATTATACAGGTGCCTTTGAAGTGCTGATACTAGAGATGGGGGTGGCAGGGTCTGGCAGTCCAGTCTGAGACTGCCCCCAAGGCAACAGTTTGAAATCTCCCTCCCCAGTGGCCTGAGGCAGCCTACCCTCGATATTCATAGTTTGTTATCTGACTGGAGAATATGTGTGGAGTAGAGGAACCCTGGCTCATTCACAAGGAAGGGAAGGGGGTTCCAGGACCAGAGTATGCATTTCCTGGGACCAGGCCCAGCAGGGACCTGAGCACACAGGCTAGAGACATCACATTATTAAGTGGGCCACCTACTGCCACTCTGGCTGGGAGGTGGAAAGTCGGGGGTGGAGGGGAAAGAGCCAGGCAAGGAAAGTGCACAGGTAAGTCCAGAGAGGGGGAAAAAAGGGAGTGGGGGCGGGTTTGGAAAAAGGGGTGTACAAAGACACTCAAAGGGAAAAATAGTCTCTCTTTGTGGTCATCAACGGGGCCAACCCATTTCATATTTGGAGGGCATTTTGTATATCATTATAAGTAATTGTCCAGTGATCACTGAGCACCAAATTATTTTACCATCTTGCACTGAAACCAGAGATTCCTCTTCTCGTGCTCTTCATGGAAGGCCAGTGCGGGCGCCTGTGCGCCCCACGCCCCTCAGCTGTCGGCTGCACGGTGAGGCCGGCGCTGCACTCAGCATGAGCGGCAGCAGCAGAGGCAGGTACAGGCGACAGAGGAACAGTTTTCGCAAGACGCTGTGGTCTGCGTCCACACAGAAGCGGAAGCCGAGGTAGAAGATGTAGAGGTTGATGGGAAGGACAATGACAGAAAAGGTCCACATGGTGACGTCCAGCAGCAGCCAACAGTGAGGCCAAGACCAAGCTGTGGCATAGTGCCACACGCCGGCACAGTGCCAGGTGGGTGACCGACCTCATGCAGTAGCCACCCCAGGAGTAGTCCTCGCGCAGGCTCCAGTTCAGGGCGTTGAAATGCGGAAACTGCCAAGAATAGAGGATTCCTCCCAGAAGAAACGCTCCGGCACCCAGGTTGCCAGGGTCCGCTGTCCAACCCAGATGGGTGGGATGGCCCCGACCATGGCCCCAACACACGTGTTGGCAATGCTGATCCTCTTCCGTGGTGTGTAAATAGCACAAAGAAAAATGTTGAAGACCCCCAAGACTTCAAGCCCCTATGAGTGTATTGACCCCCCAGTCAGAAGGGCTACTCCTGGAATAGTAGAAGCAGCAAAGTATACAGCTAGCAGCAGGCTGATCTGTCTGCGAACCGGAGGTCTGTTCTTTGTCTTACTCATGTTTGAGTCAAATGGCACCTTAAAAAAATGATTGAGGGAGTTGGCAGCATAGGATGCAAGGCCCGTCCCAACAGAAGCAAGCAAGAAACAGGGCCAGTGGAGAGCTCCTGGGGCCAACTCAATCCAGCCATCTGGTCCTCACAACTAGAGCTGTGAGTCTGAGTTTTGATAGTTGAGCCAAAATTCCTGGTGAATCATCCACATGCAGCTTCATCTCTTTCCACTGCTTTTCATCTTTTGTTTCTTTTCCCACATTTACTGAGCCTTCAATGATTGAGGCCAACTCTAGTTCCACCAGTTCCTTTTCATGTGGCTTTCTGGGCAAAGATACACCAGGAGATGAAAGAGGTCTCATCTCCTATATTTCAGGTTTGGCTTGACCTGAAGATGTCTTTTCAAGGGAAAGAGATGCTAATGGTTCTGGCTTTGGTTTGACTTGCTGGTTGAGGCTTCTGTTCAGTTTGTTCAGTTTGAGACAGACATGCATTTGAGGAAATTAAAGTGCTGAAACGTAATCTATCACTTACTGGCATTCCTGAAAAGATGCATGAACTTGTGAGGGGATTCCTAGGTCATTCTTCTTTCAAGATACCAGACACATCCTCCTACCCAGCCTGTCAGGAGGTATGAGCAGAGAGTGTGAGGGGATGTGGCCATCGCACAGGAGTCTGGCCACTCCCAGGAATCCCTGTGTCCTCTTACCTCACTGACGACTGGGTGCTGCCATCTTCCTTCCCTGTCCCCTGTGGGCGATAGATTTTTCTATAATTTGTAGCTGAATGTATTTCTAATAATATTACAAGCAGAAATAGCAGAGTAAGAATTTTTTTCTTTTTCTTATTAGAATGCTTGTAGTTCTCCTGTTTTGCTTTCTCTCTTTTTAGTTGACTCTGAAACGAGACCTAAGCTCTATTGTTATCTGACTAGAAGACTGGCTGTCTCCTCTGGACAGCCCCTATGTTAGCTTTAGTTCTCGATATCAACTCAGAACTTCTTTTCTCTCATGGATTCATTGGAAATTCCTCCAAAGCAGCAGCCCCAGTGTGAAATAAATGGATCTAATTTCAGAAAAGACAAGCCCACATTCTCCTCTCACTAGCAATCTCATGATACAATGGTAATTACCAATAGTGATAATAGGCAATTAATACGCATTAGCCGTGATCAATGTCTTTCATCCCATTCACATTCATCTGTCCATGATCTTTGTACAAGAGGGAAATTTCATTGCATATTCCAGAAACAAGCAATGGCCTTTCAACTGGGTGCCTCAATGGCAATTCCCTCAGGTTTTTTTTTTTTTCCAGAAAAGGAAGTCAGAACACAAGGCAATCACCAATAGCACGAGAGTAGCTTGCCTTTCTCTGCAGCAAAACTGACAGAGACAGCTTCTCTGTGGGCACCTAAGAGAATCATGATGGAGAAGGTCCTAGAATCTCCTGGTAATGTCCAATTAGTGAGCAGGTAGAGTGAGGATGGGTGTGGTAGGATCCACGCTGCAGCAGGATATATTCCTAGAAGACAGCTGGAGTGAAGGAATGGGACACAGGAAGAAGGACTGGGGGGGGGGGTGTAGTGGGCAGCTTCTGACTGGTCCTCCATGGTAGTCTTAACTTTGTGAAGTCCCTTCCCCCCTTATGTGTGGGGTGGACCAAGTGACTTGCTTCTTTCTAACACACAGAATGGCAAAAGTGATGAGATGTCAATTTTATAATTAGGTCTTAGTTAATGCATGTTGTTATAACAGAATACCATGCCTTGGGTCATTTATAAACAACAGAAATATTTCACACAGTTCTGGAGGCTGGAAAGCCCAAAACAAGGCAATGCTCGTAGATTCAGTGTCTACTGAGGGCCCACTTACTGGTTCACAGATAGTTGTCTTTTTGCTGAGTCCTCACAAGGTAGAAGAGGTTGAGGAGCTCTCAGGGCTGGGAGGAAAGGGACCTTTTGTAAAGACACTGATCTCATTCATGAGGGCCCCGTCCCCAGGACCTAATCACCTTCCAAAGTCTGCATCTCCTAGTACTATTATCATCTTGGGCAATAGGAGCTCAACACATGAATTTTGGGAAACATTAAGTCTATAACATTAAGATACAAAAGAATGAGATTTCCATCCTGCTGTTACTGTCTCCATGTGGGTCTTCTGTCCTGCTTGCACTATGGAAAGAACCATATTGTAAGGAACTGAGGCCCCTCAATCTGACACCACGTGAGAAACTAAACCCCACCAAAAAGCTCCAAGCAGATACTGTCCTAGTTGAATCTTTTTAAATTTCAGATTATTATTAGGGTACAAACATTTAGATTACATGCTGTCATTTCTAAGGTAAAGTACAAGTTGGATCTTAAGGTTGCTAAGGCTTCAGCCTCTGGAAGCCTGTGTGAGACCCTCCAGTATGATATCTAGGCAGGCTATTCCCAGATTTCCCACCCATAGACACTGTTTTTCTTTAAACTGCTAAGCGTTGGGGTCATTTGTTATATAGCCATCAACAAATACAAAAGAGTCATTATGATATTTTAAAAATTAAAAAAAAAATAGACATTTAGGTACTCAACGTCTTTCTCCACATTATAAGAATGCTTTGTTACGTTTAGGGATTATTTGTATTTGATTCTTTTGGAGGGGGGCTTTTTTGTTTCCTTTGGCTCAAGTAGCTACTGATTGAATCTAGGCATTTCATGTGTTCATCAGAACAGTATTGATAATTAATATTATGCTCACATTTCATCAGAGTTTATAATACACTGGGCACTGGGCTGATCTCTGGCAATACTATCTCATTTAAGCCTCACAGCCAGCCCCAGCCAGTAAAAGAAATACTGTTATTGTCTTTTCACACAATAAGTGGAGATTTAGAGACTTTCTTGTTCTTGCCTGGATTATTGAACTAGTTAGTTGAGGGGCCAGGATCCAAACCCAGGGAATAAGACTCAGCCTACCCACCTTATCACAGAGCAGGTCAGAGCTGAAATAGAAAAAGAAGACAGAAAGGCCAAAATGCTTCTCCTTAAAAGGGCAGGAAATCTCTGAAAGGTTAAGCAAAGATCAAGAAGTCTGGGGGCAGAGGGACATGGAAGGGAAGAGCTGGAAAAAAAAAAAAAAAAGACCAGGTATTAGAAGAGAAAAGTTGAGAGGGGGGAGATTTGGGAGAAATCAGTGAGAAATTGGAGTCACTGCCTGGCATACTGAGGGGGTGAGAAAGTGATAGAAGGAAGGCAGAAGAGGAGAAATGGAGGGAGAAAGAGGGATGGGGGGGTGGGGAGAGAGGACACCAGGGAGGGGAAGGCAGGGAAGAGAGGAGAGAGGCTCACTAACTTACTGGTACATTCTGTGCATCCCTTTTAGCAGTTTTAAGTGAGGCAGTAAAGACTAAAACTGCTTTCAGTGTAAGGGAAAGGTACTACATAAAGCCATAAACGAGATGGGCATTGCACCAGGATTACGTTCACTCATCTCATTCTGTAGTATCTCCAGGTATGGTTTCTGAAATACCTTATCTCAGGGACTCTTTTTTGTCTTATCCGTGTGGATATGAGCTCATTTCTGATTACATCCCAAATCTTTCTCATTAATGCCATTGCATCCTACACTCTCCTTCTCTCTCCTGGATTATGACAATTGCTTCCTAAAAGGCCTTTCTGCCTGCAGTCTCACCCATGCATTCCTCTTTTCTAGACTAGCTCCAGTGTACTTAATATGCAAATCTAACCAGGAGGTTACTCTGTGTGTAATTTTCTCTGACTCTCTATCCCACTCAAAATGGATTCCAAGCTTCAAATCATGGTGGAAAAGACTGCCACCACCTCTTGCTCAGCCTGTAGCTGTCACCTCTGAATAGAACAAAAGAGTAATAAACAGTAAATCCCTGTCTCACATTCTGACCCCCAGGACCATCCTCCGAGAGAAAAACAATCATGTGTCTTATTTACACTTTCAGAGACATAGTATGCTTTATACATATACAAGCATTCTTATTGCAGAATCAAACTTTATCCACTACAACTTGAGTGTAAAAAAAAAAAAAATTGGGAGGGTGAAGCCAGATGGCACCCAAGTAACAGCTTCTTTGCAACCAGTGAGATTGGGGAAAGAAGACCCCAAGAATCTCTGGCTTGTGGGCTCTGCCCATAAACTTACCTTTGGGGATGCAGGGAGACAGTGAGAGACATCTGGACCCCAGGAGGAGGACAAAAGAAGTGGAGAAGTGGCAAGTGGTTGCAAATAGGCTGCCACAACTGCAACTACAACAACAGTGAGATTGTAAACAGGGACAGCCTTCCCTGTGGGTTGTTTTGTTTATTTGGATTTGGGCACTTAGTTGAAGTACCTTAGGAGAACTTGGGCAAGAGTGAGGGTGACTTTAAGTGTTGTCCAGGGCACAGGCCTGAGCCACTGGGCCAGAAGGAAGGTAACATTGTTCTGCTGTGGGCCTCAGGTGCAGCCACTGTGAGAGAACTGCTCCTGCAGGCTCCACCCTCAGGGTTGCAAAGTGAGGCTCAGGGTGGGAGACCTTGGACAACTGATGCAGGCATCCTCAAACTACGGCCCACCAGGTGTTTTTGCTGCCACTGCCTGTCCTGCTTAACAGCCGACTCATCCTGGGGCCCACAGTCCAGCCCTCCAACGATCTGAGGGACAGTGAACTGGCCCCCTGTTTAAAAAGTTTGAGGACCCCCGAGTGACTGTGAGCAACTCCAAAGGCCAGGACTGAGACGCCGGGAAAAGCAAAACTTTCAGTGTTTGGTAGTGGGGGGGCTAACTTGCACCCTTGGCCCTCAGGGGCATAGAGTGAGGCTGGTTTTGGACCACTGGATACGCAGACAGCCACTTCAGGAGAGATCCCAGCGACAAGTGCTTTCTTGGGAAAGCTTCTGCAGCCAAGGTTAATGGTTTAAAGTGTCTTCCAAGTGCACTGAGGAGAGATTCAGGCTCTCAACCCTTCAGGGTTTGAGGGCAAAGTAGCCAGCAGAAGCCTCCAATCTCCATCTCATACAGCTGTATCAGCATTGTGATTATTAGCATCTCATACCCCAAAAGATCACCTGTTGCCCAGACAATATTCAGCAAGACATAGATACTACTTTGTTTTGCATTTTTTTTAATTTCAACTTTTCCCTCCTATATTTTTCTTTTTTTCTTTCTTCATTTTTAGAGTGTAAATATAATTTTCCAATGTTGCCTTCTTTAATAATAAGAACTTCATTTTTGCTAGTGTTTCTGCTCCAGTTATTTGGTTCCCCCCGCCCCCCAATTCTATCCTGTAAGGTTTCCTGTTTGTTAGTTTGTTTTGGTTTTATTTATAGTATTTTTGTCTTTCCTCTCTATTTGGTAGAGGTGGGGTACCATGTATGCTCAGGCTGGCAAAGAGCTGCTGACCTCAAGGGAACCACCCAACCCAGTACACCCAGAGGTTGGGAGTTTTTAAGGGGTGGGTCAAAGTACACCACTGTATACTTTTATTACTCCTGTATCCCTCTTTCTGTGCCTCTCTTCTTTTTCTCAATATTCCCTTTTACTCACCCCGCTCTTTTCTCTGTTTTCTTTCTCTAAAATATTTTTTCCCTTCTTGCTCTTCAATCTTCTCATAAAAGGAATCATAGAAATCTTAGGCCAGAGGCCTGGTAACCTAAAGAGCAAGAGGAGATGAAAGGAAAATTAGGGCAAGGAAACAGATAAAAGAAAACACTCATGAGGAAGAATCATCAGAAAAATCCTGGCAACATGAAAAAACAGTCCAGAGCAACTCCCCACCCCCACCAAGGGTGGCTACTGCAGAGGATTCCACCAATAAAGAAATGTCAGAATTGACATAACGGGGGACTTAAAATACAGATGATAAAAACAATAAAGGAAATTGCTGAGAAAGTGGAAAATAACCAACAGGAAATCCAAAAACAGAATCAAATAAGAGATGAATGACATGAAGATTATAGAAAAGATTTGGCAGAGCTGAAGAAATTGAAGCAGTCAATTAGGAAGTTTAAAGATGCAGTAGAAAGTATCAATAACAGATTAGAACAGACAGAAGCAAGAATGTCAGAGGTAGAGGACAAAGCTCTTGAGATAACTCAGATAGTTAAAGATGCAGGAAAAAAGAGAAAGAAAGCAGAACATTCACTGACAGAATTATGGGACTTTATGAAGTGTTCAAACATATGAGTTATAGGTATCCCAGAAGGCGAAGAAGAATGCCTCAGAGGAATGGAAGACATACTAGAGAATATTATAAGTGAAAATTTCCCAAATATCACTAAAAATGCTAACACATTCCTTTCAGAGGAATATTGGACCCCAGGTTACCTCAACTCAAATAGAGCTTCTCCAAGACACATTGTGATAAGCCTGTACAAAGTCAAGACAAAAGAAAAGATTCTACAAGCTTTTAGGAGTAAGTGCCAATTGACCTACAGGGGGCAATCCATCCGGGTGACTGCAGATTTCTCAAATGAAACTTTTTAAGCCAGAAGACAATGGCCCTCTACCTTTAATCTACTTAAACAAAACAATTTCCAACCCAGAATTCTATATCCTGCTAAGCTAAGCTTTAAAATTGATGGAGAAATAAAATATTTTACTGACATGCAAACACTGAGTAAATTTGCCACAACAAGATGAGCTCTATAGGAAATACTTCAAGCTAGCTTCCACAACGATGAAAAGATAAAACTAGGCAATGGACTTTCATAAAATAAGATGAATAGAATGCTACCATACATCAATTATCTCAATAAATGTTAATGGCTTGAATTCCCCAGTGAAGAGGCATAGATTGGCTGATCAGATTAATAAATAAGAGCCATCCATCTGTTATCTGCAGGAAACACACCTAGCCTCAAAAGACAAAACTCAGAGTTAAGGGTTGGAAGACAATTTTTCAAGCAAATGGAATTTAGAAGAAAGACGGGTTGCAATCTTATCCTCAGACACAAGTGGATTTAAAGCAACTAAAGTCCAAAAGAAAAATATGGACACTTCATATTGGTCAAGGGAAAAATACAACAAGAAGACATTTCAATTCTAAATATTTATGTACCCAATTTAAATGCTCCCAGATTCTTGAAACAGACCTTACTCAATCTGAGCAATATGATATCCTATGACACCACAATAACAGGGGACTTTAACACTCCTCTTACAGAGCTGGACAGATCCTCTAAACAGAAATTAAACAAAGATATAAGAGATTTAAATCTCTTAACAACTGTGCTTGATAGACGTATATAGAACACTTCGTCTCAAAGCCAAAGAAAATACATTCTTCTCATCAGCTAATGGAACATTCTCCAAAATTGATCATACCTTAGGACACAAAGCAAACCTCAACAGAATCAAAAACATTGAAATTTTACCTTGTATCTTCTCAGACCACAAGGCACTAAAGGTGGAACTCAACACCAACAAAAATGTTCAACCCCACACAAAGACATGGAAATTAAACAATGTTATGCTGAATGACGTTTGAGTGCAGGAAGAAATAAAAGAGGAAATCATTAACTTCCTTGAGCATAACAACAATGAAGACACAAGCTACCAGAACCTGTGGGATACAGCAAAAGCAGTCCTGAGAGGAAAATCTGTCACTTTAGATGCCTATATCCAAAAAACAGAGAGTGCATCAACAAACTCACAAGCCATCCTATGGAACTGCAAAAATAAAAGCAATCTAAGCCTAAACCCAGCAGAATAAAAGAAATATCCAAAATTAAATCAGAGGTTAATGAAATTGAAAACAAAAGAATCATTCAGAAAATTAATGAAATAAGGAGTTGTTTTTTTGAAAAAATAAATAAAGTAGATAAATCTTTGGCCAGACTAACTAGAAATAGAAAAGTAAAATCTCTAGTAACCTCAAACAGAAATGATAAAGGGGAAATAACAACTGTTGCCACAGAAATACAAGAGATTATCTCTAAACACTGCCAGAAACTCTATGCCCAGAAATTTGACAATGTAGAGGAAATGGAGCAATATTTGGCATCACCCCCTCTCCCTAGACTTAGCCAGGAAGAAATAGATCTCCTGAACAGACCAATTTCAAGCACTGAGATCAAAGAAACAATAAAAAAAATCTCCCAACAAAAAATGCCTGGTCTGGATGGCTTCACACGAGAATTTTATCAAACTTTCAAAAAAGAGCTTATTCCCATACCTCAGAAGTCATTCCAAAAAATTAAGGAGGAAGGAATCTTCCCCAACACATTCTATGAAGCAAACATCACTGATGCCAAACCCCGGAAAAAGGAGAAACTCAAACCAATTTCACTAATGACTATAGATGCAAAAAGTCTCAACAAAATCCTAGCCAATAGATTACAGCTTATCATCGAAAAAACCATACATCATGATCAAGTAGGTTTCATCCCAGGGACGCAAGGCTGGTTTAACATACACAAGTCCATAAATGTTATTCACCATATCAACAGAAGCAAAAACAAAGACCGTATGATCCTCTCAATAGGTGCAGAAAAAGCATTTGATAAAATCCAGCATCCTTTTCTAATTAGAACACTGAAGAGTTAGGCATAGGTGGCACATCTCTTAAACTGATCAAAGCTATCTGTGACAAAGCCACAGCTAGTATTGTACTGAATGGAGTGAAACTGAAAGCTTTTCCACTTAGAACTGGAACCAGTCAAGTTGTCCTGTATCACCATTACTATTCAACATAGTGCTGAAAGTTCTAGCCAATACAATCAATCAGGCAAGAGAAGGAAATAAAGGGCACCCAAATGGAAGCAGAGGAGGTCAAACTCTCCCTCTTTGCTAATGATATGATTTTATACTTAGAGAATCCCAAAGACTCAACCACAAGACACCTGGAAGTCATTGAAAATTACAATAATGTCTCAGGATATAAAATCAATGTCCACAAGTCACTAGCCTTTGTATATGCCAATAACAGCCAAGATAAGAGGCTAATTAAGGACACAACTCCCTTCACCATAGCTTCAGAGAAAATGAAATACCTAAGAATATACCTAACAAGAGGTAAAGGACCTCTATAAAGAAAATTATTAAATCCTAAGGAAAGAAATAGAAGAGAATATTATCAAATAGAAGAACAGGTCATGCTTATGTCTGTGAAGAATCAATATCGTTAAAATATCTATACTTCCCAAAGCAATCTACTGATTCAATGCCATTTCTATTAAAATACCAACATCATACTTTTGAGACTCAGAAAAAAATGATTCTTCATTTTGTATGGAACCAGGAAAAAGCCCACATAGCTAAGACAATTCTTAGTAATAAAAACAAAGCTGGGGACATCAGGCTTGACTACCACAGTGGTCAAAATAGCATGGTACAGGCACAAATATAGAGACATAGACATTTGGAATCAAACAGAATTATACCTAATCTTTGATAAACAAAACAAGAACATATACTGGGGGAAAGAGTCACTATTCAATAAATGGTGCTGGGAGAACTAGATATTCACATGTAGAAGACTGAAACTGGACTTGCACCTTTCTCCACTCACAAAAATTGGTTCAAGATGGATAAAAGACCTAAATTTAAGGCATGAAATTATAAAAATCCTCAAAGAAAGCATAGGAAAAACACTAGAAGATATCAGCCTATGGTATGGGGAAAGACTATGAAGAAGACTGCCCTGGCAATTGTAACAACAATAAAAATAAACAAATGGGACTTAATTAAACTGAAAAGCTTCTGTACAGCTAAGGAGATAACAACCAAAGCAAATAGACAACCTACACACTGGGAAAGGATATTTGCATATTTTGAATCAAACAAAAGCTTGGCAACTAGGATCTATGGAGAACTCAAATTAATCCACATGAAAAAAGCTAACAATCCCACATATCAATGGGCAGGAGACATGAATAAAACTTTCTCTAAAGAAGACAGATGAATGGCTAGAAAACGTATGAAAAAATGCTCATTGTCCCTAATTATTAGAAAAATGCAAATCAAAACCACCATGAAATATCATCTAACCCCAGCGAGAATGGCCCACATCACAAAATCTCAAAACTGCTGATGCAGGCGTGGATGTGGAGAGAAGGGAGAACTTTTGAACTGCTGGTGGGACTGCAAACTAATACAACCTTTTTGGAAGGAAATATGGAGAACTCTCAGAGAACTCAAGCTAGACTTCTCATTTGGTCCTGAAATCCCATTACTGGGCATCTATAGAAGTTCTGGGCATCTGTAGAAGAGAAAAATCCTTCTACCACAAGGACACTTGCGCTAGACTGTTTATTGCAGCTCAATTTACAATCACCAAAATGTGGAAACAGCCTAAATGCCCACCAACCCAGGAATGTATTAACAAGCTGTGGTATATGTATACCATGGAATACTATTTAGCCATTAAAAAATATGGAGACTTTACATCCTTTGTATTAACCTGGATGGAAGTGGAACACATTATTCTCTGTAAAGCACCACAAGAATGGAGAAGCATGAATCCTATGTACTCAATTTTGATATGAGGACAATTAACGACCTAGTATACATGAGGGCTGGGGGAAGGAGAGAGCAGAGAGAAAGGGAAAGAGGAAGTAGGTGGGGGAAAGGAATAGCAGAGAGTGGGAAGGAGAGAGGGGTGAGAG
>CAUYQV010080401.1:0-15952 GCA_963574575.1 Galagoides demidoff
TAGAGTTTAGAGTGACCAAAGACACTCTCACAAATAAAGTGTTTTTGTTGTGTGTTTCTCTTTAATTCTAAGAGGCAAAAATATAACCAATTTCACCACCAGTTCCTTTCCTGTTTTCTAACTTACTGTTTTGACAGATTGTCACAGTTAATTTTTTTGGTCAATTGTTATTTAGAATTTGCATTGGTTACAAGCTTCAACAGTGATGAAAATGGCCACCAACGTTCCCGTTCCTCTCACATGTATCTAGTATTCTTAAATGTGTACTCTGCAGTCTCTAATAGTACTACTGGCCACCCACAAAGACATTCCCTCAAGACATTTAGTACAAACACATTGTACCCATTTCTATTTTGCTGTACTTTGCCCGCCACTTCCAGGGGAAATAACTGGAAAATCAATTACATTCAGGACACTTCTGGATGTTGGTCTAGTTTTGAGAGGGAGCAGCTATGAACCTATTTTTTATTATTACTATTTTCCTTGCTGTGCCTTTAAATAGTAGTGGCAGTGGCAAAAATAAAAAAAGATAAAAGAGCTGGGGAAGAAAGAAGATGGGGGGGGGGGGAGGCAAGAGCTGCAGGAAGCTCCAAGGTCATAAATCGAATCAGGTATATAGCCCAGGTGGCACCAACCAATCAAAAGTTCACACCCTCCATTCCAGCTAAGACCCCAACCACAGAGAGGCAGTTGGCCTATCGGAACCCCAAGACCTCCCTAGTGACCAATGAGTGACCAGACACTAGCTTCTTCTTCAGCTATCTTCTTCCGCATTTTATTGCAACCCATAGTACCTTGCAAGAAAGTGTATAAAAGTTTCCCTGGCCTTTGTTTAGGGGCCACTCCCAGCTGTTCTGCTTTTCTCTTAGGAGTGACCCGAGCATATGCTTGATAAGAATAAACTTCTTGCTTCTTCCATGTGTGAGCATGGACTCTCAGTGGTAATAATTTTGGCCTTAACATTTTGGTGACCCCAACGTGACAGTTGCCACTGAGACTCCATCCAGCATGGAGTGATTCAAGAGCCCCCGCTGGTGAGTTTGGTGTGTGTGTATGAATGTGTCTGTTCTGTTGTTCTGTTAGGCGACTGGTACTGTTGGCCCAATAACCTGGTGGACGCGCTAAAGAAGGGTTTGGGCTGTAGGCTTAGAGACGCCTGGGCCTGCTGGATTGTCTGATTTAGTCTGATCTATTTTGGGTGGGCATTGGCCTCACTGAGCTGGATTGTCTGATTTGGTCTGAACTGTGAGCATTGGGCTCACTGATCTGGTGGGGACCGTTATCTGAGGTCTGGGTGGGCATCGGGCCCACTGGTTTAGTCTGAATCTGAACAGGCTTGAGGCGATATGGGCAGTGAGAAAAGCCAACCCCCCGATGTTCTTTGTCTAGGAGTGCTGGCTAGCTAAAGGGGTGGGGGTGGGGCGCCCACGATTCAGCCTCAATTTGCTACCTGATGTAATCCAAGGAGGAGCTAGCTTGAGGCAGGAACTTGAGACGATCCTTTGTTCTGAAACGCTCGCCATCAACTCAAGGTGCACCACTAGGTGGCGCCCGAGCACCGTGTAAAAAAAAAAAAAAAACACCTCGTTTTGTCCGCATCTGTAAATGTCCTTTGAATATTGCTTAAACTGCACCTTTAAGCATTTCTGTTTGTGTCTTCTGGGAGATTGGTCTCACCCTAGAACAAGTGCCCCTGAGGACATTTGTGAGTGGGTAGCAGACCTCTTCCTCCAAGGAACCTTGTCAGACTTTACTCCTCCAGAAGTTGCTTTGCTGACATATCTGCTCCTGTGTCTTTTGCAGCCCTCACTGTGTGGGGCGGCCTGGGCCTGGCAATCTCTCTGCTGCTCGTCTTTATGGTCGGTATTGGACTTGGTAGTGTGGACCCAGAGGACTGGTCCATTTGGGAACAAGTAGCTATAGCCTGCCTCTACTACTTCCTAGCAGCTCTATTTGCATTTCTGATCTTTTATTTAAAAAAAGGGGGGAGAATATGGGGCAGACTCAGGGTACTCCCCTGAGTCTCTTCCTTAAACATTACAGAGATGTCAAGAAAGAAGCAGATAACCTAGGGATATCCATAAAAAGAAATAGGCTACGCGGACTCTGCCAGAAAAATTGGCCAGCTTTTAAGGTTGGGTGGGCAGAGGGAAGTACTTTAGATACGATTTACAAGGTTAAAGATGTGATCTGTGGAGAACCTGGGTATCCTAACCAAGTCCCCTATATCACCATTTGGCAAGTGCTAGTAGAGAGACCTGCCCCATGGCTAGAATCTTTTATCTCTCGTGACCAGCTGTCCTTACTCTTAAAAACCAGAAGCTACAGAAGCCTTCAGCCCCCCAGCCCTTCCCTTTACCCAGTCCTGCCACCTTCTGATCCACAAGAAGACCTCCTTGCGACACCACCTCCCTATCAGCCAGCAGAGGGTGGGAATGAAATAGAACCGGTGGCACCTATGGGAGCTGGGGAAGAGGAAGGACCCACTACGAGGGGAAAAGTCCAGAAAGACAGAGCACTTAGAATGGCCCATGAACCAGATTCTAGGGCCCTCCCTCTAAAGGCCATGGGCCCTGTGGATGCACAAAATGTTGTTTACTGGCCATTCTCCATGAGCGAGAGATTATCTCCAATTCCAATTATCTCTGTAATTGGAAAATGCAGACACCCCCTTTATCTGAGAAACCCAGTGGTTTGATTAATCTGCTAGACTCAATTCTCTTTACCCATGTCCCCACATGAAAGGACTGTGGTCAGCTTCTCCAGGTTCTTTTCACCACAGAGGAAAAAGCGAGGATCCTGACAGAGGCCCAGAAGCTGGTTCCAGGAGATGATGGGAATCCTACCTCTAACCCAGAGAGAATTGCAGAAAATTTTCCTTTATCCTGCCCAGACTGGGATTATAACATTCCTGAAGGTAAGGAGAGAATCAAAGTCTATCACCAGATCCTCATGGGGGTCTCCGAGCAGCAGTCCGGAAACCTACAAATTTGGCTAAAGTCAGTCAGGTAAGACAGGAGAAGGAGGAGGCACCCGGGGCATTTTTAGAACGCCTCTTAGAAGCGTATCGTACATATACCCCTATAGACCCAGAGGACCCAACCCCTATACTTTACTAAGCACTCTACCAGCCACTAAGAAATGGTATACTGTTTTGGATTTAAAAGATGCTTTCTTTTGCCTACCTTTGGCCCCTATAAGTCAGCCTATGTTTGCATTCGAATGGTGTGACCCCATGGATGGATTCAATGGAGGGCTTACCTGGACTCGGTTGCCCCAAGGCTTCAAGAACCCCCCAACCATCTTCGATGAGGCTTTACATGAAGACGTCTGTAAGTACTGGAAAAGTAACCCTAAGGTCAGTTTACTTCAATATGTAGATGACCTCCTGATAGCAGCTGACAGCCTGGCAGATTGACAACAGGCTACCCAGGAATTACTAAAAACTCTTGGGGACCAGGGGTACCGAGCATCAGCCAAAAAGGCCCAGATCTGCAAAACTCAAGTTATTTACTTGGGTTACATACTCAAGGGGGGACAAAGATGGTTATCGGACTCTAGAAAAGAGACTATTCTAAAAATACCCATACCTAAGACCCGAAGAGAGGTCAGAAAGTTTCTGAGGACAGCAGGGTTCTGCAGACTATGGATTCCAGGTTTTGCTGAAAAGGCAAAGCCACTGTATGAGGCGACCCAGGGCCAGGAACCCGTAGACTGGACTGAGACTATGACACAAGCCTTTAAAACTATAAAGACTAATCTTTTACAAGCCCCAACCTTGGCCCTACTGGATATAACAAAATCTTTCCACTTGTATGTAGATGAAAAAGCAGGAATAGCAAAAGGAGTGCTAACCCAAACCTTAGAACCTTGAAAGAGACCAGTAGCATGCTTATCAAAGAAACTAGACCCAGTGGCCGCAGGATGGCCGCCCTGCTTACGCAGCATAGCTGCTACAGCCTTGCTAGTTAAAGATGCAAATAAATTGACTCTGGGCCAAGATTTAATTGTGACCACACCTCATGCTATTGAAGGTGTACTAAAACAACCATCCGATCGGTGACTGACGAATGCCAGATTAACTCACTATCAAGCTTTATTATTAACCCCCCCAGGAGTTCGATTCAGTTCCAGCGCTGCCCTCAACCCAGCCACCCTGCTGCCTGACCCAGATTTAACAACCCTCTCCACAATTTCACTGAAATCCTGAGTCAAGTCCACTGCATCCGAGATGACCTCCATGACCAGCCTTTACCACAAGCAGATGAAACCTGGTATACGGATGGCAGCAGTTTCATCAAAGATGACAAACAGGTACGCAGGGGTGGCAGTGACAACAGAGACTGAAGTAGTATGGGCTGAGCCTCTGCCTCCGGGCACGTCAGCTCAAAGAGCAGAACTCATAGCCTTAACACAAGCCCTTCAGTTGGGCAAAGACAAACGATTGAACGTGTACACTAATAGTCGCTATGCTTTTGCTACAGCACATGTACACGGAGCTATATAACAAGAAAGGGGGCTACTAACTGCAGAAGAAAAAAACGGTCAAAAACAAACAAGAGATTTTAGACTTAATTCAGGCCCTGTGGCTACCCAAGAGACTAGTCATTATACATTGTCCGGGGCATCAGAAACTCCAAACTCCCCAGTGGAAAGAAGTAACTGTCGGGAAGACACAGCTGTATGGGAAGCAGCTCTCCTGCCCTATCCAAAGACATTAACCCTAATAACACAATTAACTACCATACCTGCGCCTACTTTACCTAATCCAAAATACACCGAAGAAGGTCGGGTGCAGATAAAGCAAAAAGTTCCCCTACACTACCGAGAAGAAAAGTGGTATTATACACAAGATAAAAGACAAATCCTTCCAGATAAACTTGACTTGGACTTAATACAACAAATTCATTATAGCACACATATGGGACCAAAATAATAGAAAAACTATTACAAAAAAAGTCCTCTAAAGGTTTTCAGCCTAAAAGCCAAAATACAAGCAGTTACTTCAGATTGTAAGACATGTAAATTAATAAATGCTAAAGCTACTATAGGACCTCCTGGTTCGAGAGAAAGAGGAACCAGACCTGAAACTTATTGGGAAACAGATTTCACCAAAGTAAAACCTGGAAAATATGGATATAAATACCTTTTAGTTTTTTTTTAATTTTTTTATTGAATGGTAACTATGTACATTAATGCACTTCTGGGGTACAGTGGGGGTTTTCACATGCAATCTGAAATACTTCCATCAAACTGGTCAACACAGCCTTCTTGTCATTTTCTCAGTTACTGTTTTAAAACGTTCACATTCTACTCTTAGAAAGATTCACTTGTACCCCTGTACGATAGACCTCAAAAATGGTCCCTCCAATCCCCCTCCCGCCACCCACTCCCCCCTCCCCCTCCATGTTCTTAGGCTATTTGGTTATAGCTTTCATATAAAAGGTATAAATTAGTTTCATATTGGGGTGTGTACATGGGATATTTTTTCCTCCATTCTTGTGATACTTTGCTCAGAAGAACATTCTCCAGGTCCATCCATGTGAACATGAAGGACATAAAGTCTCCATCCTTCTAAATGGCCACATAGGATTCCATGGTATACATATACCACAGTTTGTTGATCCATTCATGGATTGATGGGCACTTGGGCTTCTTCCGTGACCTGGCAATTATGAATTGAGCTGCAATAAACATTCTGATACAAATATATATGTTGTAATGTGATTTTTGGTCATCTGCGAATATACCTAATAAAGGAATTGCAGGGTCAAATGGCAGGCCTATTTTTAGTTCTCTAAGTGTTCTCCAGATGTCTTTTCAAAAAGAACGTATTAGTTTACATTCCCACCAGCAGTGTAGGAGTGTTCCCTTTTCTCCACAACCACGCCAGCATCTTTGGTTTTGGGATTTTGTGATATGGGCTAATCTCACTGGAGTTAGATGATATCTCAAAGTAGTTTTGATTTGCATTTCTCTGATGATTAAGGATGGTGAGCATTTTTTCATATATCTGTAGGCTGTGCACTGATCTTCTTTAGAGAAATTTCTCCTCAAGTCCCTTGCCCAGCCTGAGATGGGATCACTCGTTTTCTTCTTGCTAATACATTTAAGTTCTCTATGGATTCTGGTTATTAAACCTTTGTCAGAGACATAACCTGCGAAAATCTTCTCCCATGCTGATGGCTGTCTGCTTGTCTTACGGAATGACTAATAAAAATTAACATAAAAATAACATAAATAAGATAGAAGTTGGCAGAGGAGGAAAAATTATTTTCTCTCTAACTATGAAGGGTAGCTTCTGTGTATATGGAAGAAAACCCAGAGAAATGAGTAAGCCTCTAGAGTAGATCTCAAGAAAGCATTTAAGCCTTAGGTGGAAATGCCATCTTTCTCTGCAACAAAGCAAGTAGCATGTGGGGAAAACCCAGAGTAAGATGAGGGGGCCAAGAAAAGCAGCACAAAGCAAGGCTGAGACTGGCTATGTGGGTTTAAGTCTGTGTCTTCTCACTGCTAAGACTCTCTAGTGATTTAGTCCTTCTCTCGGTGCAGAGGGGGAGACACTCTTACACACGGAGGTTCCATGATAGGGGTAGACTGTTCCTACACAAGCGTGACCTTTCAGGGCAACTCCTGTGCTTGCAGTTTCTCAAAATAACCAGCTTAAAACAATCAATACATCAAAGAGGCATATTTTGAGATGCAGTTTTCTGGTCTCCTACAGTCCTGTTTTGGGGATAGTGTAACCTGAGTTGTGCAACCCAAGTTATGTAACCCGTAACAGAAGATAAGCAATCCGTGGGTGATAGATGTGGGAAAGGAATCCTTAGGACCTTGACAAGAGTGCAACCATTTTAGGAAACATGGTGAGAAAAAGCAGGCCAGGAAGGGGCGGTGCCTGTGGCTCAAAGGAGTAGGGCACCGGCCCCATATGCCGCAAGTGGTGGGTTCAAACCCAGCCCTGCCCGCCCCCAAAAAAAGGCAGGCCAGGAACCAACCTGTATGATCGTGGTAAACCCCCTGCCAACTCTCCAGAATGCTTCGAGACCACTGTTCTTGAGAAACAAGGCAACAGTAACTGTTACTTTGGCCCCAGCTGGTGACCATTTCTTAAGGGGGTAACTCCTACATGTGCCCTGAGTGCAAAAATTAGTTCCTCTCCCTCCCACAGTTAACCCTACTGATAAGGGACAATAGAAGCCTCTCGAAACTGTGAAAATAGACCTGGCTCCTGGTCAGACTCCACTCTGCTCTTTTTCTTTCCTTTCTCTGCTAAGAAGCCTTCCCAATCCCCGGGAAGGACCCTCACCCCAACTCTACCCTCAAACCTCTCAATGGAAAGATGTTAACTCCTTGGAGACCATGACTACTTCTAATTTGCAATAAGGCCCAACAAGTAGTGTCTACTTCATGGCCCAGGATGGCTGCCAGAATTCTTGTCATCACATTTACAGTTGTCAGAAAGCAGGAAAAGAGCTAAAGAAGAGCCAGGCCTCTCTCATTCAGGACCTGTCCTGAAAGTCACATACAACAGTCCTTCTATTTCGGTGGCCGGAACTTGGCCATGTGGCCACAGCTAGCAGTAAAGGAGGCTGCGAAACTTAGTTCTGCCTTAGAAGAACCATGTGCCCAGAAAAATTTGGAAGTTTATTGCTAAAGCTAAAAGAGAGAAAGGATATTGGAATATCTCTTCTGGGGAAACACAGACCAAAACACACGAGCATTCAGTATAACGCAGTATAACGTGGAGGTGGCATTTAAAACTGGTGGACAAAGATGGACTGTTAAGTGTGCTGAGATCACTGGCTAACCTTTAGGAGAAAAACTAAGCTAAAACTCCACCCCTGTTCCTTGTATCAAAATAAATTCCAAATGGATGAAAGAGTTGAATGTTAAAAAAAAAAAAAAAAGGAAACCATAGAAGAACTAGACAAAAACATACAATCTTGGGTTTGAAAAAGTCTTTCAAACTGTAACACCAAGGATAGATGAGTAAAAGAAAAGATAGACGAGTCTGCATATAGATTTAAAATATTTCTGGTTCCTGTAATGCCATCACTAAATTTAAACTCAAGTGACAAATAAAAAGAAAGGGTCTGAAGTGTATTAACCAACAGAGCTAAAATTCTTCTTACATGAGGAGATCATAAAAAGCGATAAGAAAAAGATGAGCCTCCCAGTAGGAAAAATATTCTAAAGGACACGGACATTTGATATCACTAGACAAATATTCTGAATGCTTCTCCAACCCTTGTAGTTAGTTCCACTTTTAGGATTTTAAAGGAAACAATTAGAGATGTGGGCAACACTGCCAGTACAAGGGTGTTGACTGCAACATACTCTGTGTGCCCTGGTAGCAGGTCCCCACCTCTCGTGGAGTGCACCACCAGCACAAGGCCAGGAACCTCTCCAGAGGCAGCATCAGACGTTCCTGCCCGAGGCCCTGCTTGCTGGCCCCGCTCCTCCAGGGACTCCTCCCTTTCTGTGCTGCCACAGCTCCTATGTTCCCTGGTCTCTTGAGCTGCCGGCCAATAACTCAGTTTCCTCCTGTTTTAGAGAGTAATCACTACTCTCTTAGCTTTACCTTCTCTTCCCATGCCTTGGCAATGAATGTGGTAAGAGGCATTCTCCACTTACATGTTATGAGAACCATTAAGAATGTTTCTAAATTAAACAAAAAAAAAATCTTCCTTGAGATAAAGGCAGAAGCAGCTACAGTCCTGTGAGTATGCATGCATAAAAATGGATCTCTTTTGCATTACACTTCATATTTACGTGTGCGTATGATTAGACAAAAGGCAGAAAAGGCACACTCCAAAATATTAACAACAGTTAATTCTGATTATTGTGATTAGGAGAGCATTTTCTTTCCTCTTTGTGCTGATATGTTTTCTCCAAGCCTTCTGCAGTGAGTCTTTTATTAATTTTATATTTGTGAAAAATTGTGTTTTTAGTAATCAGATGTAACGACAAAAGAAGATTCTTTCGGTACAGAATTTTACTTTTCAAATGTAAATACCCTTCACTTTATCTTAGATTTCCTTTGCCTTTAGTTCTCACCAATAAACTTTGAAGAAAGAGCTAGCTTAGAAATAGCTATAATTAAAGTCTAAAATGTGTATTTCAAAGATGTCATCAGGCAAAGATGAAATAAAAAGCAACTATTAATTAATGCACAACACCGATGCCTGGGTTCAAAGCATCGACCAAGCCTGCCTGGATTTATACCAGGTGTTTCCTGGATTTACACTGCGGGTTGCTTTTCAGTGGTATTCAATCACACTGGCAGACATTTGGCCAGATTCATGGCCCATGAATTTTAACCACAGATAAAATTTGATAAAATCTATCAAACCTGACGTTTAGTTTTCAAAAAATATTTATGCCAGCCATTTGTCTACATAAAATATGTAAGGGACAATAGACAGGTTGAGATCAAATACCCAGGTGATGTACGCGCTTTGGTTGGAGAGTACAGGAGGTTGAACAGCTTCCCCCCAGAAATCATGTCAACCTGGTACCTCAGAAGATGTCTTTATTTGGAAATAGGGTCTCTGCAGATGTAACTAGTTAAGCCCTGGCTTTAGTGAGAACTTAGAAGAGAGTAAGTCTGAGATAGAACAGGGAGTGTGGCTAACTGGCGGAAGAGACTACGCTGAGAACCCAGATGGCATGAGGTTCTCACTGGGTTGCTCCTTCTTATGGAACTGGGATGCAGGATGGGAGGGGAAGGGGAAAAGCGGAGAGTTAAATTGATCCTAATATCATTGAGTTGGAGGAATTACCACTTAGGTTAAGTCTAGGAGCCATTTCCCTCAAGTAGCATAATATTCCCTTAGGGATGGCAGCAATAAAATGCTCATGCCTGCCCTCGAAGCCCTGGCCCACCATGCAAAAAAGCCTGAGGCCTCAGGAGCTAGGATTGACAGTGACTGAGAAGAAGAAAGCCCAAGAGCAGAAGGGAGTCTGGTGGGCATGTCAGAGGTGGGAGAGGCCTAAGCACTGGACTCCCCAGCTTTAGGGTCCAGCTGGAACATCAGTACAGTGTGTGACAACGCAAAATCCTTATCCAAGGGCTTGTGAATCTGACCTATCTAGCTCACCACCGGCCTTGCCTATCTCTGATAAAAGACTGCAGATAACTCTGAGCCAGAAGCTGTTTTCTATTCAATTCATTCTGCCATTGAAAGCATTCTGTTCACAAATGATGACAATGTGAAACCTTCGTACCTTCAAAGAGAGCAGAAGCCAGTGGTCAGAAGACCTGGCATAGGGTGCCCACATTTGCTGATGAAGTTCTCAGCCCTGGAGGGCAGCCAGGTGTAGTGGCTCACACCTATAATCCTAGCACTTGGGGAGGCTGAGGGGAAGATCACTTGAGGTGAAGTTTGAAACCAACCTGAGCAAAGCAAGACCTTGTTTCTACCAAATAGAAAAGTTATCCAGGCATGGTGGCACATACCCCTAGTTCCAGGTGCTTGGGAGGCTGAGGCAGGAGGATTGCTTGAGCCCAAGCAGTTTGAGGCTGCTGTGAGCTGTCACTCTAGCCCAGACAATGAAGCTGGACATTGTCCTTCCTGGATTTGACTGGTGCTGCAGGCAGCCCCACCTTCCCAAGGACACTCCAGTCTTTCTGGGAAACTTCTGTTTGAAAAGGAGAGGTATGTGGCTCCCTAATGGGGACATTGGCCATAAATTTTCCAGCTCTGGGACTCTCTGGACAGAGTCTGGACCAAGATGAGACGAAGAAGGCATCACCTTTGGGTATAAAATTTAAGGTGGTGCTGAACTCAGTTGTTAAAATAAATAATTTTTTTTTTTTGAGACGGAGCCTCAAGCTATCCCCCTGGGTAGAGTGCCATGGCATCACAGCTCATAGCAACCTCCAACACCTGGGCTCAAGCGAGTCTCCTGCCTCCGCCTCCCAAGTAGCTGGGACCGCAGGCACCTGCCACAACGTCCGGCTGTTTTTTGGTTGCAGCCATCATTGTTGTTTGGCGGGCCCGGGCTGAGGATTCGAACCCGCCACCTTATGTGGCGCCTTAGCCGATTGAGCCACAGGCACCAAGCCAATAAATAATATTTTAATGTAATGTTTTTGAAAATCCAAATTAAAGGCACAAAAATTCATTATGAACAAAATATTCAAATTTTAAATACAGACAGTGACTGATGACAGGATCAGTATTACAAATTTTTGCTTTGGCCTGCAGGCTCTGGTATGGTTCTGCAGGACACTGCTACGGGAGGCAGGAGGTGGACTGCAGAATCAGCTTTCCCTGTCTGCTCCCACCTCATTTTGAAGAGTTTTCCTGAGGCCTGGTATCCCCATAACACTGGACACCAGGCCACTCCGGGCTGGAGGGGCCTTGTGTATAAGTGCTGTGGCCACACCTTCTGATCCTGGTCCCACCTGTGTAATTTCTTCAGGCCCCTCTTCTGAATTACAGTCACAAAGAAGCACAAGGGAAAGGATATTTGAATTCAGGGGTGTTTTACAAAATCCAGTTGTACAGTTTCACTCAGTAGCAGAGACTGGGCTTAAAGTTTGGCTGTGCCCACCCAACCCCTCTCTTTTGGGTGACAGGAAGATAGAAGTAGACAGAAGGTTCCGTTCATGCCAGAAAAGAAGAGAGACGGGGTCTCCCTGGGGACTTGTGGCCTCATCCTCTCCTCCAGCTTCTGTAATTCCCAGCACCAAGTACCAAGGACTCAGCAGGGAGGTCACGCGCACTTCCATCCCTGTCCCTACTGTCCATCGCTCCAGGGCAGGCCTCTGTCCATCACGTATCCCCAGCCTGTCCCTCCAGCTCTGTGCCTGCTTGAGTCACTTGGACTCTTTGGGCACAACAGGCACCTGAGTGTTGCCACTCAAGGAAGTCTAGGGTGATGACTGATGTCAGAGAAGTCCATGTTCATGGGATGAGCGGAGAAGGTCACGGAGAAGGACAGAGTCTCTCCCCTTCCCTGGCTTTCCTCTTATTCCTGTTCTCACAGGCTTGGAGAGAAGTGTCTAGAGCAATGATTTTTCAACTGGTGTGCTACGGAAACCTACTGTGCCGTGAGAGGATCTTAGGTGTGCCATGAAATTTTTTTTTGTTTTTGTTGTTGTTGTTGTTGCAGTTTGGCCAGGGCCAGGTTCGAACCCTCCACCCTTGGTATACGGGGCCAGTGCCCCACTCACTGAGCCACAGGTACTGCTTGCCATGAAAATTTTTAAATATCATTAATTAAATTTTTGAAAGAAATTCAAAGCATAGTAATATTCTCTTATTTACTCTTTTGGTTTTTTTTTTTTTTAATCAACTTGGCATTAAGTGTACCATGGAAGTTTAACATAGGTTCAAGTGTGCTGTGAGATAAAAAAGAGTGGAAAACACTGGTGTAGAAAGTCAGCAATGGACTTAAAATTGGCCAGTGGTAGCCTGAACCTTCTAGCCAAGCCCAACATTGAGGAAGGTCGGTGCTGGAGCTTTAACCAGGCCTCTCGTCCTATCCACCCACCCCGATTTTCCTTTACCATGTTCTTGTAACCACTAGACTTTTGGTAGCTTCTCCAAGCCAGAGGAAAAGCCTGGGGCTAGAGTTTTGTGATCTCACTGGGGAACACACTGGTCCTGGGTGGGTGGGAAATGCAAGAGGGGCTCTCAGGATGTGGAGCCTGACCCACTCCACACGGCCCCTCTGTCGTTGCTGAATGAAGGCTTGGGCCTTGCCCTAAGTGAGGTCTGTAAAGAGTGAGCTGTGCCCAAGAGAGGAGGTGCTCAGGGCCTCATGAGGACAAATGTGCCCTAAGAGGTGTCTCCACAACTCAGTGAAGGAGATGGGCCTCCGGACTCCTCTGCCTGTCCATGGGACATAGCCACCGTGCCCACTGATGCATTAGCATGCTTGTTCCTCACAAGTACCAATGAGGTTAGCAGCGGCGGAAACCCAGGGGGAAGAGAAACACAGTAATACTCACTGAGCACTGGCTATGTGCCAGACACCAAGAGCACACAATGGGGACTTGGGGGCTCTAGGCAGCTTTAGCCCTCCCCCATTGCCCCCCACACACAGTCTATCAGCAGAGCCTGCTCTGGGAGTCCAAAGGTGGGCAGCAAAAGCTGCCATCCCTCTCTGCTCCCAGGCTCCCCAGGACCATGCTCTCCTGCCTATACCCAATACTCCCCATTGCCACCAGAGGAAACTTTTCAATACGTAAATCATGCAGATCTGATCATGTGACCCACTTGCCTGACAACACCTCATAGCTTCCCGATGCTCTTGCAATGGGACCCCAGGCTCATATTGTGGCCTATCCAGACTCATCTCACACCCTGCTCTCCTGTTCTTTCCCTCTGGCCATGTTAGCCTTCTTTCAGGTTCCCAGAGGCATCATGTTCCCTCCCAACACAGGCCTTTGCACAGGCTGTTTTCTCTGCCTGATATGCCCCCTCCTTCTTTTCCACCACACACTTCCTCTGGCCCACTTTTCAGATCTCAGAATTATTCAGAGATTCCTGACCTCCCAGATTAGGGCAGGATACTGTGATGGTTAGTGTTGTGTGTTAACTTGGAGGGTGTTTCTGGATGACATTAGCATTAGATCAGTAAACTTTGGGTAGGGCAGAGTGCCCTTCCTAATGTGGGTGGGCCTCATCCAGTCAGTTAAAGGCCTTAATAGAACGAGAAGAGCGGCCTCGTCGAACAAAAGGGAGTTCTCCCAAAGGGCCTCAGACTGGAGTTGAAACATCGGCTTTCCTGGGTCTCCAGGCTACTGGCCTCTGGGCTGGAACTTCACTCTGGCTATTCTGGGTCTTGAGCCCACTGCCCACACTCCAGATTCTGACTGACCAGCCTCCACAATCACATGAGCCAATTTCTTATAATCACTCTCTCTCTAGATATAGATATACGAAGATCTGAGAATTAAATTCACGAACTTGCCACCATGAGCTTACATTGGCAGCATTGTACAAACAGCTCAGTAAGGTTTCACAATCTTGGTGTCTGAGTGTCTCACAACTGTGTTCGTGTTCATGTGTGCCAGTGTCTTGCTGAGTGGCATTCATTATCATTTCTGCATGTTTTTGTATGCCCTTTTGAGCATGTCAGAGCTTGAATAAGAGCAACAAACAAACGTTTGTAAATTTCTTGTTAAACTTGGCAAGAATGGAAGTGAGATCTGGGATGTATTAATCCAAGTTTATGGGGATAATTCCATGAAGAAAATGGCAGGGTACAAATGGATCAAACATTTTTCTGAGGGGAGAGAAAGCATCGCTTATGAAGAGAGAGAAACAGGTAGGAAAATCTGAACAAAATCTTAGCCAGCAGGTGCAGTGGCTCACACCTGTAATCTTAGTGCTCTGAGAGGCCGAGGCGGGTGGATTGCTTGAGCTCAGGAGTTCAAGACCAGCCTGAGCAAGAGGGAGACCCCATCTCTACTAAAAATAGAAAAACTAGCCGGCTGCATGGCAGGTGCCTGTAGTCCCAGATATTCAGGAGACTGAGGCAAGAGGATCACTTGAACCCAAGAGTTTGAGGTTGCTGTGAGCTATGATGATGCCTCAGTACTCTACACAGGGTGACAGAATGAGTCTTGAACTACTCAGAGAGACACAGAAGTCTCTCTGAAGGAGATGACTCCGAGCTGTGCCTTAAAGGACAAGCAGTAGTTGGTCACAGGAAGCAGAGAAGGGAAGAGTGCTGGGCAAGAGGGACGGCATGCAGAGAGGTGTGAGGTGTGACAGGGCCCGGGGCACATGGGGAGCAGGCATGGGCCGAGGGAACTCCCTGGGAGATTTGGCTGCTGGTTTATGTATTTGCATCTCATCCCAAAGGTGAAGGGGAGCTGCTGAAGTGGGATGGAGGCTCCCTTTGCCCTTCAGAAAGGTTGTAAGAAGCGTCACAGTCGAGAGAAACAAGTTGGACAGCCCCGTTAGAAGGCTTTGCCCTACTCCAGAGGAGGAGTGATCAGGGTTAGCACTGAGGAAGTGAGGCTGGGGAGGGACAGATGAGAGGACTAGAGGAGACAAGATGGGTGCTGGGAACCAAGGGGCTCTGGGGAAAGAGGGGAGAAAGTCCTCGTTTCTGGTTGGATGGTTACAGGGCACTGGTCACTGAGAAAAGAAATGCAGGGGGAGCAAGTTTGAGTCTTGAGGAGGCATCGCAGGGGTGTTGAGTGGAGGCAGGGATCAGCTAGTTTGGGAATTTGAGGTATATAGGAGGGAATTAATATGCGCGGACTCTCTGCCCTCTCCCAGGGTCTTGTAGATGCTTTATGTGTGTATCACAGTAAATTCTTCATCCTGGGCCATCCAGTGCTGAGTCTGTGGTTTCGAGCAAGGCCTCACTTTGACCTCACAAACACACTCAGGTTGTATCTCCATTCACAAAAGGAAAATCCAGAAGGGTCAAGTCCCTCCTGGGGTCATGCAGCTGGGAAGTGGCAGAGCCATATCTAGAGCAGGAGTCTCCACTCCCAGGAACCTGCTCATCCCCTCCCCAGGCTGCCCGCCCAACCGGGAGGACACGGCAGGGCCAGCTCTGCAAGAGCCAAGTCTGAGGTTTGCTCCTACGAAAGTGCAGGTGCCTGTTGGGTAGCCCCGGCCCACCTTTCACTGAGCCCCACAGAGCAGGCCTCTCTCAGACCATGCCATGCATGCGCCCCGTCGCCTGGGGTGAATGGCAGAGGAACAGTCCCCTGAAGACCCCTGACCACATCTGGCATGCGGCTTCCAAGGACCACACAGGATTGGAATTTGACTCCTTATAGAATGATTTGAAACAACATCTGCAGGAAAAGTCACTAGTTTTAACTTAGCTCAAGAATATGGGGAGGGGGTGGGGAAGGGGAGGGGAGAAGGGCGGTTGGGTGGTGGGAGGGTGACCGGAAAGATCACCTATATATCTGTCTAACAAGGGTACAAGTGAACTTTTCTAGAACTAGAATATAAATGTTTTGATA
>CAUYQV010080404.1:0-12074 GCA_963574575.1 Galagoides demidoff
AAAAGCAAGACCCGTCTCTACTAAAAACAGAAAAACTAGGTTCGGCACCTGTAGTTCAGCAGTTAGGGAGCCAGCCACATACACCAGGGCTGGCAGGTTCCAGCCCGGCCATGGACTGCCAAACAACAATGACAACTACAATGAAAAAAAAAAACAAAAAACAGCCAGGCTTGTGGCAAGCACCTGTAGTCCCAGCTACTTGGGAGGCTGAGGTAAGAGAATCACTTAAGCCCAAGAGTTTGAGGTTGCTGTGAGCTGTGATGCCACTGCACTCTACTAAGGGTGACAAAATGACACTCTATCTTAAAAAAATAAAAAATAAAAATTAGCCAGGCATCATGGTGGATGCCTATAGTTCCAGCTACTCAGGAAGCTGAGGTAAGAGGATCTCTTGAGCACAAGAGATTGTAGTTGCTATGAGCTATGATGCCCCAGCACTCAACCCAAGGTGACAGAGTGAGACTCTGCCAAAAAAAAAAAAAGGTATCCAAAGAAGGTTCCAGGATGTCTTTATGGCAGAGACACCAGGCCAGGCCACCTCTTATAAGAGATGCCATCTACCCACCTGGACCCAGACACCCAGCTCTCCCGGCAAAGCCATGTCCCAGTAGGTCGTGGAAATGCCCTTTTGTCCAGCACTCCAAGTACTTCCAAACAAACCCTACCAGCTCATCCCTTCAACTCTAGAAACCTGCTCAACCCCAAACCTGATCATTCTCTCACTTCCCAAAGAGGGGGCTGCCTCGCCCTCAGTCTGTCACTCACACCTGGGCTCTCTGCACCATCCGGGTGCAGGCGTGCTCGGGCTCAGCGTGATCTGCAGGAAGCTGGGCTCCCACTTACTCTGTGCTCTGATAGACGCCCACCGAGATGTTCAGCCCCTCCAGCTCCTCCTTGAGCATCTGCAAGTCGGAGTTGACGAAGCTCAGCTCCAGCCGCACCTGCTCCCGCACCTTCTGGTTGGTGGCTACTCTGTTCAAAGAGCGGAAGGAGAGAAGTGTCCTCAGCCAGGCGTCTCAGCGTCTGGGTGAGTAGACGCAAACCCCAAACTGGGCAGGGGCGTACCAGACGCAATCAGGGAAGGTGTCTCCAAGACGCTGGGCTCCTGCCCCACCAGATCTGCACCTGTCAGCAAATGGACCTAGGGACATAGCCAGTGATGTTGTGAGCTGCCAGACACAGCAAAACAACCCCGAAAAACATTAGCCTTGAGAAGAGAAAGGATGACTGTTCCCACACATTCCCTAAGAGGCATAAATTATCCCCTTAAAAAGAAATAGATTGGTTGGCGCCTATAGCACCATGGTTACGGCATCAGCCACATACTCTGAGTCTGGTGGGTCCAAACCCAGCCCAGGCCAGCTAAACAACAAAGACAACTGCATCCAAAAAATAGTTGGGCGCTGTGGCAGGTGCCTACAGCTACTTGGGAGGCTGAGGCAAGAGAATCGCTTAAGTCCAAGAGTTTGAGGTTGCTGTGAGGCCATGGCACTCTACTAAGGGTGAGACTCTGTCTCAAAAAAAGAAAAAGAAAAAGAAATAGTGAGGGTCAGGTGTGGTGGCTCATGTGGGTAATCCCAGCACTCTGGGGGGCTGAAGTGGGTGGATTGCTTAAGCCCAGGAGTTTAAGACCAGCCTGTGCAAAGCAAGACCCTCGTCTCTACTAAGAATAGAAAAAATTGGCTCGGCACCTGTGGCTCAATCGGCTAGGGCGCCAGCCACGTACACCTGAGGTGGCAGGTTCGAATCTCCAGCCCGGGCCCGCCAAACAACAATGATGGCTGCAACCAAAAAATGGCCGGGCTTGTGGCGGGTGCCTGTGGTCCCAGCTACTTGGGGGGCGGAGGCAGGAGACTCACTTGAGCCCAGGAGTTGGAGGTTGCTGTGAGCTGTGATGTCATGGCACTCTACCCAGGGGGATAGCTTGAGGCTCCGTCTCAAAAAAAAAAAATGAATAGAAAAAATTAGCCAGGCATGGTAATAGGTACCTGTAGTCCCAGCTACTCAGGAAGCTGAGGTAAGAAAATTGCTTTGACCCAAGAGTCTGAGGTTGCTATGAGCTTGAGGTCATGGCACTCCACCCAACCTAGGGCGACAGAGTGAGACTCTGTCTCAAAATAAAAAAGATACCCTTATCATGCCTAGGAGAGTCCTAGAGTTTTATAAAAGCTTTGTACCAGGAACAAAGGAACAGGACACAAGACCAATATTTATTTTTTATTATACCACCCATTGAATTGGTTTTATTACACATCATGTGTCACAATCTGTAGCTTATAAAACCCATGCTCCAGTGACATTATTGGAAAAAAACAACGGCTCCAGCACTGGGTGAGTCCACAAGGATCGAGGAAAGAAAATTCCCCAGGCCTGGGAACGGGTTCACTTTTTTTTTATTATTATTATTATTATTTTTTTGAGACAGTCTCACTTTGTTGCCCCAGTAGAGTGCTGTGACATCACAGCTCACAGCAACCTCAAACTCTGGGGCTCAAGTGATTCTCTTGCCTCAGCTTCCCGAGCAGCTGGGACTACAGGCACCTGCCAGGACACCTGGCTAATTTTTTCTATTTTTAGTAGAGATGGGGGAGTCTTGCTCTTGCTCAGGCCGGTCTTGAACTCCTGACTTCAAGCAATCCTCCCATCTCGGCCTCTCAGAGTGTTAGGATTGTAAGTGTAAGCCACATTGCCTGGCCCGTATTCATTCTTGCTTTCATCTTACATGCTATACAAAGTATGTTAAGGTCCCTCCAATCTGTTTTGGAATGAGGAAAGATAAACAGTAATTCATGGAGGAGAAAAGTTGAATTTCTTTGTTTTTCTCCCAGAATGACATAGTCCTTTCCACATGATAGGGGCTCAGTAAATCCCACTTCGTGGAGTGTCTTGCCAGCAGAGGGGGACAAACCTAAATACAATAATCCAGGCCCTAAGACCACCTGGGACTCCAATCCCCGCAGCATTTCCACATAATGCCAACTCTTGATTCTTCCCCGTTTATATATTTACCTGCCATGTCTTTTCTCTCCCTGGCCTTAGTTTTTGATTTAGCATTTGCAACAAGTCAGTGAGGGGCCCTCTGGATGTGCACCTCTCTCGTGTGGGTCACTCTGGAAAATGCTGGCAGCCAGGCGGGGCCTGGGGGTTGGTTTCTACGATGTTGGCCTTCAGATGCAACCACGATTCAAAAATCCGCCCCAGAGTTCCTTGAACTGTGTTTCTAGGCCAGGTTAATGATTTTCACTCAGTCACAGGTGGGAGAGGATTTTCTCAAATAAGGTACTTCGGTTCAACATGGTGGATTTGCACAGCTATTTCTGGGCCCAGGCTGGGACGACAGACAAAAATGGAACCAGCTGGCCCACATCAGAGATTAAAGACAGAGCCCTGGTTGCCAGAACTGCTGCTCTGTACACAGGCTGCTTTTCTGGATGAAAATAAATGTATTCTATGGGCCTTTTCAGAAGATGTGGCCTTTTTCAGTTTTTACTTGGGTGTACACCTCCTCTCCAGGTCCCTGTGGTCTGGTAACTGATGTTATCACCAAAGACAACATGACACTGACCAGGACAAAGCAGCAGGTTACATCAGCTCCTTTCTACCCAGAGGATTCCTGCCCATGTTCTCCTCCTGACCGGGACCCCCAGGAGAGGCCTGCTCCCTCGGGATTTTCATGAAAAGTGCACATACACACACTGTACGAGTCAAGAATGAGAAGGGGGCCGAGCGCAGTGGCTCCACCTGTAACCCTAGCCCTCGGGGAGGCCGAGACAGGTGGATCACCTGAGCTCAGGAATTTGAGACCAGCCTGAGCAAGAGTGAGACCCCATCTCTACTTAAAACAGAAAAACTAGTTGGGCATGGAGGTGGGCACCTATAGTCCCAGCTTCTCAGGAAGCTAAGGCAAGAGGATCGCTAGAGCCCAGGAGTTTGAGGTTGCTGCCAGCTGTGATGGCATCATGGAACTCGAGCTGGGATGACAGAGTGAGACTCTGTCTCAAAAAACAAAAAGGCCGGGTGCAGTAGATCACGCCTGTAATGCTTGCACTCTGTGAGGCTGAGATAGCTGGATCGCTTGAGATCAGGAGTTCAAGACCAGCCTGAGCAAGCGCAAGATCCTGTCTCTATAGAAGACAGAAAAAACTAGCTGAGTATTGTGGCACATGCCTATAGTTCCAGTACTTGGGAGGCTGAGGCAAGAGGATTGCTCAAGCCCAAGAGTTTGCAGTTGCTGTGAGCTATGATGATGCCACAGTACTCTACCCAGGGGGACAGAGTGAGACTCTCAGAAAAAAAAAAAAGTAAATGCATTTTGTCCTCATTTGTTTTAGTGTAATTTTTTCATCCAAAATCTTTATTTATTTATTTTTGCAGGTTTTGGCTGGGGTTGGGTTTGAACCCGCCACCTCTGGCATATGGGGCCGGCGCCTTACTCCTTTGAGCCACAGCACTGCCCTCCTGTCCCAAATCTTTTAACAAAAGTGTCTCCACAGGAATAGGCACCAGTTTGATCCAGTGGCTGCAGCAGCTTCATGGACCTTAGCAGAGCAGCTCAGCGCATCTAATTCCAAATCCTGCTCTGTTGGGGATTCAGGGGCTGGAGGAGAACAATCTCATAACCGTGTGTGGCTGCCTGGCTGAGGCAGCCGGACTGGCAGGACACCTGCCCCAGCCTATCTCTCTTCTGAGCAAAGGAAGATAGGCCTTGGCAGAGTTGGTGCTGGCCCCAAAGGCTATGGAGGGCTCACATACCTCACCGCACAGACACACACCAGGCCAGGCAGAACTGACGCTGTGGGCAGTCGTCAACCCCAGGTCACGCCCAGCCTAGAATTTCATGACCTCTTTTCTTGTCCGGAGTTCACAAACTAGACTGGAGGCCTGTGGGACTTGTTTACTTGGCTCTCACGCTATTATCTTTTCCCCCTTTACCTAGTTGCTAATTTTTAAAAATTCAACAATCAAAAGATTAAAAGGCTGGGGGCAGTGGCTCCCGCCTGTCATCCTAGCACTCTGGGAGGTCAAGGTGGGTGAAGTGGCTGAGCTGAGGAGTTCCAGACCAGCGTGAGCAAGAGTGAGACCTCATCTCAAAAGAAAAAAATGTTGAAGAAGTTCTCCAGGGTCTCCTAGGATTAATAAAAAGATCTGGCAATTCTGGCCCTGTCCTCCACGGAGCAAACTACAGTTGCTCTCCAGAGAGGGAGTACGCTCAGGACTTTGCCACAGTCCTCACCACTCCCTGTCGCTCACAGAATTGAGCCCAGCTCCACACTCATTTCCAGGCCCACATCAACCACTAAACCTCCCAGCGGCCATTTACGATCTAGTCCAACAACTACCACTACAAGAGGGAGGCCTGAAGGCCAGAGATTTTAAGTGACTGGCCCTCATTCAAAGAACTAGTTCATTAAAATGAACCAACTTGCTTTATGATCATCTTAGTTTCAGAGAAACAAACACATTTCTACCCCAGGGTTTCTCAAGGGAGGGAAGGGAATTGTGAGACAAGAAAGAACATTGTCTTTGCTCAGCCTAAAATATACCTTTAAAATATCTGATACCAAGCGGGGCATGGTGGCTCATCCCTATAATCCTAGCTCTCTGGGAGGCTGAGGCAGGTAGATTGCCTGAGCTCACAGGTTCGAGACCAGCCTGAGCCTAAGCAAGTCCTGGTCTCTAAAAATAGCCAGGCATTAAGGCAGGTGCTTGAGGTCCCAGCTGTTTGGAAGGCTGTCCTTGGGCTTCAAGCCCAAGAGTTTGAGGATGCTGTGAGCTGTGACACCACTGCACTCTACCAAGGGTGACAAACTGAGACTCTGTCAAAAAAAAAAACTGATGCCTTCCTAATCAAACTGCAAGAAGCTGATAAAATCTTGTCTGGTATGAATCAGGAAAGAGGAGAGGTAGCCAGGTGCCTTGGCTCACACCTATAATCCCAGCAGTCTGAGAGGCTGAGGTGGAAGGATCGCTTGAGCTTAGGAGTTCAACACTGGCCTGAGCAAGAGTGAGATGCTGTCTCTACTGAAAATAGAAAAACTATGGCTCGGCGCCTGTGGCTCAATCGGCTAAGGCGCCAGCCACATACACCTAAGGTGGCAGGTTCGAATCCCCAGTCCGGGCCTGCCAAACAGCAATGATGGCTGCAACCAAAAAATGGCCGGACGTTGTGGCGGGCACCTGTGGTCCCAGCTACTTGGGAGGCGGAGGCAGGAGACTCGCTTGAGCCCAGGAGTTGGTGGTTGCTATGAGCTGTGATACCATGGCACTCTACCCAGGGGGATAGCTTGAGGCTCTGTCTAAAAAAAAAAAAAAAAAAAAGAAAAGAAAATAGAAAAACTAGGCTCAGTGCCTGTAGCTCTGCGGCTAGGGCGCCAGCCATATACAGTAGGGCTGGAAAGTTTGAATCCCACCTAGACCTGCCAAACAACAATAACAACTGCAACAAGAAATAGCCGGGCATTCTGGAGGGCACCTGTAGTCCCAGCTACTTGGGAGGTTGAGGCAAGAGAATAGCTTGAGCCTGAGTTTGAGGTTGCTGTGAGCTGTGACGCCACAGCACTCTACCAAGGGCGACATAGTGAGAGTCTGTGTCAAAAAAAAAAAAAAATTAATTAGGTAGCGCCTGTGGCTCAAAGGAGTAGGGTGCCGGCCCCATATGCTGGAGGTGGTGGGGTCAAACCCAGCCCCGGCCAAAAACTGCCCCCCCAAAAAATTTAATTAATTAGTCAATAAATTACTTTAAAAAAATTGAAAAACTGTCTGGGCATTGTGGCAGGAGCCCGGGAGACTGACGTAAGAGAATCTCTTGAACCCAGGAGTTTAAGGTTGCTGGGAGCTATGATGCCATGGCATCCTACCCTGGGTGACAGAGTGAGAATCTGTCTCAAAAAAAAAGAGAAAGAAAAACTAGCAGAGTGCCTGCAGTCTCAAAAAAACAAAAAAGAGAGACACAAAAGAGAAAGAAAAGAGGAGAGGCACCAACGCAGCTTCTCACAGCCGCAGTGCTCCTGAGGACTGCAGGGGACCCCCACTTCCATCACTGCACTTCTGGGGACGTTTCCCTAAACGCCCCCTGCTCCCTTCCACCCGCCCTACTTTCATTTGAGGACTGTGGTGGGAAACCTGGGAATCAGGAGACGGATGGCAGAAGGACAGCGGGCCAATTTAGGACTGAAACTACCTACTGCCTGCAGGGACAGTCACGTAATCGGTTGCCCAGGGACACCACAGGCCCAGAGCTGGGCTTGGCAAAATGCCCTGTTTGTTTTCGGGAAACCGTTGGTGCCGATTGAGTCAGATTAATAAATACCTACAGGGTTTCCTCTGACAACATTCTCCGGAGAGAGGCACTTTGTACCTTTAGGTCACTGAGAGAATCATTAACAACCCCACCCAACCCCTACCGTTTAACACCTGCCAGTCTGACAATGAGCTTGAGCGGCCTCCAGCCTCTGAGAGGGTATTTGCTGGTTAACAGAACAAGACAGACAAAACTGCCCTAGTTCCCGTCTGGATGCCCTGGTCAGAGCCTCCCTCGCCACGCTCTTGTCTCTGGGGCTGTGTGCCACCCTAAGCCAACATCTACGTTTTGCTTCCTCACGCCCTAGAACACTTTGCTTCCGGGCGTGATCTGATTTGTTTACTTGTGTATTAATAAGATTCCCACCCCACACACATAAGACATGACAGCAAGGTCTCGTGTGGACTGGGTGTAGCCTCATCCCCTGCACCCCAAACACAGCCTGACACTTAAGAGGGGCTCAGCACTTAGGGAGGCTGAGGGGGGGAGGATTGCTTGAGCCCAGGAGTTCTAAGATTACGCCACTGCACTCCAGCCTGTGAGACACAGCAAGACCTCATTTCAAAAAAAGTAAAACAAAAACCAGAGGTGCTCCTTGAAAAGGCACACCAGTGGTAGCCCACCCCGGAGAGGCCATAGTACCAGGGCGGCCCCTTGGCCGCAGAGCTGACCTAGCCACATGTCAACCAGAACCTGAGGGTGCAAAGCACAGCCTTCCCTGCACACAGCAGGGGCCCCAAATTTAGGGGGCCTCCCCCAAACTGCAATGGCTGCATGAGCTTTACTGTGCTGTAAGGAAGCTGACAACCTCCAGATTCAAACTTGACTTGGGATGGGGACATTGTCAGACATTTTACAAGCTCAAACATTATAATATTGACAGTCTCCTCCAGTGACAACCTCCCTGGCATCCAGTCACAAAAGGAATTGGAGAAGAGGTTCCTAGACACCCAGGACCTCAAGTCTTCTGCCATTCCATGAGGGACAAAGCTCACACAGCCCAGCATAGTAATTCCTGAGCGCAGGGCAGGTTCGGGAGATTGTTTATATTATTCTTTGCAGTATTTTACAATAAGAAATGAATAAAGGCACAGTGGCTCACATCGGTATCTCAGCACTTTGGGAGGCCAAGGTGGGAGGCTCGGGTGAGGCCAGAAGGTCAAAACAAGCCTGAGCAACACAGCCAGATCAGACTCTTCCAAAAATATTAAATAAAAGAATTAGCAGGTGCACTGGCAGGCACCTATAGCCCCAGCTACTTGGGAGGCTGACTCAGAAAGAGCCCAGGAGTTTGAGATCGCTGTGAGCTGTGATCATCCAGCTGTACTCCAGGATGGGTGACAGAGCACGACCCCATCCTAAATAAATAAATAAATTTCATGTGCTTGGGAAAAGCACATTCAAACACAAAAGGAATAAAATGAAAAGTAAGTGTCACTTCCAGGTCCCATTCTTGGTGACATCCCTTTGGTGCCTATACAAAAGCATATGAACAAATTTCTTCTTTTTTTTTTTTTTTATTTGAGGCAGAGTCTCCAGTATGTTGCCCAGGCTAGAGTACTGTAGCATCAGCCTAGCTCACAGCAACCTCAAACTCTTGGGCTCAAGTGATCCTCCTGCCTCAGCCTCCTGGGTAGCTGGGACTACAGGTGCCTATAATGACGTCTAGGTAATTTTTCTATTTTTAGTAGAGACAGGCTCTCCCTCTTGCTCAGGCTGGTCTTGAACCCCTGAGGTCAAGCAATCCACCTGCCTTAGCCTCCCAGAGTGCTGGGATTATAGACGGGAGCTGCCCATGCCCAGCCTATACAAATCCTTTAAACATACACATGTATTCAAGCCATGCTGTTTTCTAACTTACTTTTCCTCACTTAATATTTCAGAGATCTTTCCTAAGGAACAAATACAGACCAATCCAGAAATGAACAGACCCCCAAGATCAGGATAGGAAACCCTCTCCCTGCTTTTCTGAGGGCTCAGGGGTGCATGGGGGGCTGATCCCCACACTTCGTGAATCTTGCACATACACTCTGTTTTTCCCAGCAACTTCCTCAGAAGTCTCTGGGCTCCCCAAGGCCTCCACCCATGACCATTATTCTTGCAGACAAGCTGGGTGCGGTGACTCACGCCTGTAATCCCAGCACTCTGGGAGGCTGAGGCAGGTGGATCTGAGCTCAGTAGTTGTAGACCAGCCTGACCAAGAGCAAGACCCCATCTCTACTAAAAATAGAAAACCTAGCAAGGGATCATGGTGGGCACCTAGACCCCCAGCTACTTGAGAGGCTGAAGCAAGAGGACTGCTTGAACCCAGGAGTTTGAGCTATGACACCACAGCACTTTCCCAGGTGGACAGAATGAGGGTCTGTCTCAAAAAAAAAAAAAAAAAATGCTTGCAGGCATTTCGGCACCCCCAACCTCCACCCCTGCAATCTCTGAGAACCCCAGGAAGCTCCAAGGACTTTGCAGTTTGGAGCAGGCAGACAAGGCCCCTTCCTGCAAACCCTCCACATTTCCTCCTGAGGCCCCAGGAGGCACCTGTTTCACTCACCTGAGCAGCAGGCTCTAGGTGCCCACCTGGAGCAGCCACTGTGAAAGGCAGCCTGGGGCTGACAAGTGTTACCCTGAGAATTCTGAAGAAAGAAGAAACTCTACACTTTTTGTAAACAAAAGGAAGCGGCATGTTGTACTTTCTTGCATTTCAGGGCGTGGAGAGGGTGTCCAGCAGCCTGGACACAGGTAAGGGTTCACCGAGTTCTGAGCTTGATAAGTGACTATTTTATCACCATAGCAAAATCCTGATTGCCTGAGAGCATGGGGCTGCACCAGCCCCTCTCATTATAAAGGTGGACACTGAGGCCCCGTGCGGTGCCTGACGCCTATGATCCCAACACTCTGGGAGCCCAGGACGGTAAATTGCCTGAGCTCAGGAGTTCAAGACCAGCCTGAGCAAGAGTGAGACCCTGTCTCTACTAAAAATAGAAAAAACAGTCAGGCATTGTGGTGGGTGCCTGCAGTCCCAGCAACTTGTGAGGCTGAGGCAGGAAGATCACATGAACCCAATAGTTTAAGGTTGTCGTGAGCTATGACACCACAGCACTCTAATGAGGGTGACAATGTAAGAAAAGAAAGGAGAAGAAGAAAGAAAAGGTGGGCATTAGCAGTAAAAATGCTCCTATTCTGTTCCTTTGACCTTCTTTTCTTTATACGTTCAATAAACATGAACCAAGCAGTGATTCTACACCAGGCATAGTGTTAAGCAGAGAAGAACAAGGACAAGATCCACAGAAAGCAGCAAAAAAACCCACCAGGATAATAACTGGACTTCTGATCAGGACAGCTGAGTAAACTGAGGCCAGATGTTCCCCTGTGCGTGCCCATCCCCCACCCACCCAATCCCCAAACACACAAACAATCTGGGTAAAATATTCGTCTTTAACATAACCAAGCTCTTGGCAAGGGGCCAGGAGAGAGGAGGAAACCCAGAGCTGAAACCAAGAGCCAGGCCTAGGAGTTTCGGGAATGGAAGGGTAGGCCTCCGGAGAGACTGGGCTCTCCTGCTGGGGGTGGCAAGACCAGAGACACCTACTTCAGAAGGTTTTCAGCGCCCGTCCTCATCCTCACTGCTTTCAGGATCTGCTGGTTCAAAGCGGCTCTCTGATTCTGCAGTTTGCTCCGGCCAGTTTGTGCAAGGGGGTTACAACCCTACGAGAAAATAAGAGACACGCCTTCAGAGTTCAAACGCTTCAGAGAGGATGGCAAATTCGAACAAAACAATGTTTAATTTAAAAAATAATGTTTCTGCAAATAACATCAACAGAGAAAATGTACAAAGTACTGAAAAGTATAAAGAAGGAAAGTCACTCATAATACTAGAACTCAAGGCTCGGCGCCTGTGGCTCAAGTGGCTAAGGCGCCAGCCACATACACCTAAGGTGGCAGGTTCAAATCCAGCCTCGGCTAAAAAAAAAAAAGAAAAGGAAAACAGGGACCCCCGTCCCCCCAGCAAATTTTAAAAACAGCCTACAGACTCGCCACCTGTGGCTTAAGTGGCTAAGGTGCCAGCCACATATACCTGAGGTGGTAGGTTCAAATCCAGCCCGGGCCCGCCAAACAACAATGATGGCTGCAACCAAACAATGGCCGGGCGTTGTGGCGGGCACCTGTGGTCCCAGCTACCTGGGAGGCTGAGGCAGGAGACTCGCTTGAGCCCAGGAGTTGGAGGTTACTATGAGCTGTGCTGCCACAGCACTCTACCCAGGGGGATAGCTTGAGGCTCTGTCTCAGAAAAAAAAAAACAAAACTGGAACTCAAACACAGGTCAAGTAAATTGTCTCTTTCCTTCCTGTCTATTTTACATGCATGCTGTTATTTTCCACCTCATTTTTTTTTCCCCAGAGAAAACCTCATTCTGTCGTCCTGGGTATAGCACCGCCCTGGGCTATGGTGTCACAGCTCACAGCAACCTCAAACTCTTGGGCTCAAGCGATCCTCTTACCTCAGCCTCCCAAGTAGCTGGGACTACAGGCGCCTGCCACAGCACCCAGCTATGTTTAGAGACAGGATCTTGCTCTCATTCAGGCTGGTCTCAAACTCCTGAGCTCAAGCCATCTACCTGCCTGGGCTGCCCAGAGTGTGAGGATTATAGGAATGAGCCACCTTGCCCAGCCTATTTTATTTTATTTTTGAGACAGAATCTTACTCTGTCGCCCTAGGTAGCATGCTGTGGCGTCATCATAGCTCACACAACCTCAAACTTCTGGGTTCAAGCAATCCT
>CAUYQV010080405.1:0-17493 GCA_963574575.1 Galagoides demidoff
GTAGCTGTTCAGACTCTATACCTTGCACACTGCTAGAGCCCACTGTGACTATCACTGAAGTAAGAAGAAAAAGTGTCTCAGTCTTACCACTGCAAGTAACAGTGATGCACTGGTTAGGAGTTGACGCTGAAATGCAGGGGCATCACTGTCTTAACCCAATTGGGCAGCTGTAACAAAATGCCCAAGAGTGGGTGATTTATAAATATAAATTTATTGCTCACAGTTTCTGAGGTCAGGAAGTCCAAGATTAACCTGCTGGCAGATTTAGAGTTTGGTGAGGGCCCGTTCCTCATACACAGTAGATAGTGCCTTCTTGTTGTGTCCTCCCAAGGTAGAAGGGGCCAAAAAACTCCCTTGGGCCTCTTTTTCTAAGGTATTAATCCTGTTAACCTAATCATCACCGAAATGCTCCACATCTTATTACTATTGCACTGGGGCCTTGGTTTCAATATATAAATCTTGGTGTTGGCAGGTTTAGTTGCTCCTGAGAATGAGGACCCTCTTCTCAGCTTGGATGGTCAGCTTCTAGATTGTCCTCACACTGTCCTTTAGGTGATGATTAGGTCCTCACTTGGTTTCAATCTCCCTGAATCTTGGGGAGAGACATGTACCCCATAGTCACCATGCTCTGTTGACCCATTTTTTTCCTTTCCAGGCCCCTAACTCTTTTTCTTTTCTCAGGACATCAATGTGCCTATATCAAAGCTCATAATATTTCTTTAATGCATCACCCCTTTCCTTAGTTTAAAAGAAATATAACTTATCTTTACCTTCTTCCCTCCTTTCCTGAAAATATTTTATGGAAATCATAAGGAAGAAAATCAAAAGAATGATTCCCAGGGAAGAATGCTAAGTATTAGTGAATAACAAGGTGAGAGAATTCTGGACCCTGGGCCTGTAGGGCCTCCCAAATTGCACTGCACAGCTTAGTACCAACAAATTCCCAGTTATGCCTGTCTATATACTTCTTGTTCTCCATCTGAGGTCACCATTAGTACTTCCCAAATAGGCTTTCTAGCTCTGTCTATCACATCTCAGTAAGTAGTTCAGGCCAAAATAATGAAAATTAAAAATAGAAAACAACCTTGATTCCTTTCTTTCGCTTACCCACCAGATACAGTCTAGCTCTGGCTTAAGTTCCAAAATCTTCTGGGAATGAGCATGACAAAGAAACAAAACCACAACATCCTTGGCCCTGCCTCAGAGATTCTGATTTGAATGAGTCCAATTTAATAAAAATCTTAAGATGACTTTTAAGGACAGGAAAATTTAGCTTTTGCTGGTTAGGTTCTCACAGAACCTCCAGCTACCAAATTCTTCTGATACACAGAAAGCTTCATACTGTTCGTGCCCCTTCAGCTTAGCTCTCATACAGAGCCAATCTACTTGGAAAATGTGTGGCTATAACAAATGTGTTATTCTCCCATTTATTATAAGAGGAAAAATAAAATGCTAATACTAAGCCTTGACAAAGTTCTTAATGAAAACAAAAGCTCTCAAAATTTGCACTCAAGAGACTAATTCACAAATCTTTCTACAGAAGACAAATGACATCCATTTTCTCCAGCTGGTCTGTGTTGCCAAGGAAGGACACAAAAATGATTCTACCCCTGGCTAAGATCAGAAAACTTCACACAGCAGGTAATATTACATGCACAGATTTGGCCCAAGTAGCATATAAATATCACCAGTATCCACACGTCAGAGTATATATTCCATGAACCTGCATGTTTTCAGAGTTTTCTTTTAAACTAAATTCTCCGATATTTTTCTTAGCAATTCAACAACATCCTGCACAAAGCTGAAAGCCAACCTTTAAAACTGAAAGTCTATGGCTGACGAGTTTCAATGTTTTATTAAAATAGCATATTTAACCGTGGTTAACCAAGAATATGTTAACTTTGTCCCCAGCCCACCCCCAAATATGCACCACAACACAGTAGTGATTTCAAATATCCTTGATCATGATAACCAACATTAGTATTTCAAAGTCAAGTTTGCAACCAAAACATAAAGCTCTCAAACAGAATTCTTTTATCTGCCTGAAAATAAATGCCGGTGTACCACCCACCTGACAATACTGCTAGGTTTTTTTTTCCTTTATGCATAGTATAATGTCTCATTTATAAGTATCCATTTTTATAAATAAAATTGGCATTTTTCATTCCACTTAATGTTCCTTTTCAGCTTCACAAAGAAACCAGTAAATAAAACTGTCAACGACAGTCACGACATATGCTATCACAGCAAGATAAAAAATTTGAAAATATGCAGAGATGCATCTACACTATTTTACAGAAAAAGACAGATTCAAAAAGTGCAAGGCAAAATCTGCAGTTTTTTGAAGGGAGCTTTTAGGCACATCCATTTCATTAAAGCAATCTTCAAAATGAAATTCCAGTTTGTTCTTCATGACACCTGTTTAGTCTTTCTTTAAAAAAAAAAAAAAAACAAAAAAAAAACCCCAAAATACATCCCATCAAGTGTAAAATATGGAATCTTGAGTCCGAAGAAGTAAGGGATTCAGTTGTGGCGAGTCCGTCCTTTCTTTATTCTGGCAGGCTTTGGTTTGGGGATATACTGATTATTTGCCTGGTATTCGAGTTCCTTACGGAAGTAGTGAATTGCTTTGTTCAAACCTTCCTCCAGAGGGACCTGTTTAAAGAGAAAGGGAGAGGAGGTCACATCCACAGAAGGGCTTTTTTGCAGGAAGGACATGCCAAAGCTGGGGCTCTTCCAGAGGTAGACCCAGAGACACATGCTGGTCATTGCAGCCCACCAGAGGTCATCCTTCAGGGTTGCTTTCCAACTATATTAATGCAATTTAACAAGTGACACTCTTACGGATGTAAAGGGAGCCTCCCCACCCCTCCCTCCCCGACCCAATCTTGCTGTCATATCTACTCTAGTCTCAAATATGGCTTTTAACATAATACAGATGAAATCTACCATGGAGTGGAGGGAAACATGTTTTGAGAAGACACGTCTGATTGTCCCGCGTGACATTAACCCTTTGCACTTCTCAGCAGATGGCTCATGTGCCAAGAAGCACTGGGACACTCCTGGGGAGAAGGGCTTGTCTGTCTCTCTTGATTGTGGCGATAGTTTCTCAAGTGTCAAAACACATCAAAACTTACCAAACCGTACATTTTAAATACAGGCAATATGCTGTATAACAAGCTGTTAAAAACACACACTTGGGAAAATTAAGATAGGATGTCTAAATTTCTTTGGATCAGAGCCCTCGAAAATTTCTTACAAATTAGAAATTCTAGGGAAGGGAAACACGATAGATGTACAAACATCTAAAATCCAGACAAATAAAACAGTAACATATATATCTCACACAATGTAAAAGCAATAATTAATATGTAGTGGATGTGCTTTCAATCCTTTAAAACATATTTCGTTACAATTTAGGTTCTACTCACAAATGGATCAATGGCAAATATGTAGTAGAGCTTCAAAAAAACAAAGAACTGGTCCTGTGCTTGTATAACTTGTTTTGCACAGGTGGGATTATTAGATTTTGTTAAGCCTAACCACAATCTAATCATATTGTCTTCCATCCAACAAATTTCCATGGCTTTCTGCAGATCATTTAGACTTGTACATCACAGGATAAAACAAGAACCAGGCAGGGACTCTTCACAGCTCTTTAAGGCCCAACATGCTAGGATTCTACTTACTCAGCTCTCACTACTGTGCATACTTTGTATAAGGTACACTGGGCTTTCTGATGTGTCCTCTCCTCTCTGACAGTACCACAACCTGCTGGCCACGCCTAGGATCCTCCTACATTTGTCAGGCACTGAATGTATGCAGGCTGTGACAGCTGCGAGGCTTCCTGCTGTATACCTGGCCTCATGCCCTGGCCCAAGAGGAGCCCACATTCTAGTAGGGGAGACAGGAGTGGGCAAAGAGGGAACAGCCAGATATGGCAGATAGTAAACTGAGTTAGGCTTGCTCCTAGAGATGCAGCCAGCTCAGAATTGCCTCTCTAAGGAAATGGTTCCTTCAGGACAAGGGACCATATGGATGAGAGCGTAATCTGCACACAGTCCTGGGGGACAGGCACGCGCAGGTGAGGGAGGAGCACATGGTCCTGTGCAGTGGGAAGGGAGGCAGCCGGAACACAGGAGGCTCAGGGTTTAGCTGCGAGGGTGCGGTGGCAGTTGTCCCTTCTAGTGTCTTGCAGGCCATAGCAAGGGTCTGACTTAAGTGTAAGATGACAGGCAGGCACATGGGCTGCCTCCTTCCACTCCCTTTGGTCTCACACACTTCCAGGCAGCGGTCGACCTGATGGGAGAATAAATAGGACTAGCTGGACCCTCTAGCTCCCCTGGCCAAGAGGAGAGGCAGCCAGGCTACACGAAGCTCCTGAGCACACGGCCATAGCCCTTGATGCTGCCTTCATAGGGGCAGCACACAGAGCCCACAGCAGGGCCCAGCCAATGCCTGATGACAAAGAAACACATGATCTGGGAGAAGCTATTTGTGACCTGGAGAAAGTGTGATAGCTGCCCAGACATCAGCCCACCCTGCTCCACTGGGGGCTGCTGACAAGGGTGTGTACCTACAGGCCCCGGGACCCCGAGAGGTGGCAGGCCTTTTGTGAGGCAGTGCTGACTGCCCGCACTTACCACAGGCTCCCAACCGAGCATCAGCTTTGCTTTTTTGATGTCTGGTTTTCTTTTCTGTGGGTCATCCTGAGCTTCAGAGAGAAACTGAATTTCACTTCCGCTACCTGAGATGGTTTTTACCAAAAAAAAAAAAAGAGAGATAATAGAGAAAGAATCACAAAGCATGAAGGATGTGTCATTTTGCCACCTACATCACAGTGAAATCCCATCTGTGAAGCAGATGATGGTGTAGACTGTATAAACATAGCTTGTACAAAGCCACGGAGCCCCTTAGGGACTGTTCAGCACAGAAAACTGGGGAGTACACCTGCCGCAGCCATAGCTGACCTGACTGCCAGGTGCCCCATGAGAGTATGATGGGATTCTAGTTATTCTGACTCAACAGGCCTGAGCCACCTCGTACAAGGTCTACTCTAAGGCAGGCCACCCATACCAGGTAAAAGACACGGATGTGCACACCATGCATGCCCGATGTAAATGAGAACCAAAAATGTGAACCCCTGAGTCATCTCTAAGGGTGATGCCCCCAATGGACCACACCTGTTCAGAGCCCAGAGAGCCCCTAGCCAAGGCATAAGTCGTCCAGCCACCCTGCTGGAAGGAGCACATGGAGAACAGAACAACTGGCCTGGCCAGCATCCTAGAGGAGCCCCAGGTCGCTGGCTAGCAGAATGAAGCCACACCAGTGACCGTCAGCCAGATCTGCTGAGGGAACCCCCACTGGGGACTAGCCCTGACTGCAGAATCCAGAAGGCAGAAGTATTGTGTCCCTCTCAGGTTTTAGATCAGATTTTCTCAAACACCAACATGCACACAGGTGACATGAAAGATTTGTCAATATGCAAATTCTGCCAACCCAGGAGGCCTGGAGTGAGGCCTGAGAGTAGACTGCTCATAAGTTGTGACCTGAGCATGTCCCTTCCTCACGTGAGAAGGATTGATTCAGAATGGGAAAGCTGGGGATCTGAATAGGGGGTTCTGGGGCTGCAGATTGTGCAGACTGTGTATCATATGGGACAGGGTTCCAGCTGTCAGAGTTGGCTAAAAGATGCTGGTAAATGATGGCCTGACACCAGGAAGGGCAACCTGGAGGAATCGAGTCAGCCAGGTTGGGTCTGGACGGTCACTTCAGAACACCATGCAATGTATACTCATCCCTGGTCTGTCCAACCAGTCTAGTCTGCTTGTGTCTTTAACTCACATTTTTGGATCAATTCCAGACAAGAGACACCCTCCAAGAACCAGACTTCCCAGAGCTCCAGTTAGCCTGAGGATAACACCAAGGACTCATCCACTCTGTATCTGCGACCTAGGGTTAGTCCAGAACACCTGCGCTTACTACGGCATTCGCGTGCACCCTGATGGGGTGCTCCTGATGTCACAAGGCCCCAATGTCACAGCTAGGCTGCCAGAACTAAAAACGTTATTTCAAACTCACCGAAAACACATAACTAATGTTACTTTCTCTTATACTTTGTAATTCTGCACTCAACATGACCACTGTTTGGAAATCCAATAATCATCACCCATGCAGGATGATCTAACACAATCGTGACTCAAACAGGGGGGAACGAATCTCTTCTTCCCTCCCCTTCCACACCGACCTGCAATTAAAATCTCGAACAAAACCAATCCTGCTCTCCTTTATCTTTTTATTACTTAATTAAAGAATTAGAAAACAATTAAATGTTCCTGATAAAAAGTTCTGCTTTGATCCAATTCAATTAGCTTGTATTAATTACCCATTTTCTAGTAAAGGTGTTATCAACAGATAAGGTAAGCCAAGCTGATTTCACTCAGGAAGTGGTTTATCCTACTTACCAACAAGGTTTTTAATTAACTGGGCAAATTCTAGGATTGTGTGTTCTTCTGGGTTCCCCTAAGGAAGAAATGGTTTCTGGTTACAAGTGTAACTGCACCAGCAACAGCAGCCGCCCACCACCCAAACCACGGGCACACCTGCAGAGATGTCTGCTGGCTGCCTTGGGCCTCCCCACGTAGCTTCACCTGAGCTGTTTCCCTCGGGCATTCAACTTACCATGAGGGTTACCCAACCTGACAAAGGGTTAAACTGCACCCATCTTCCCTTCATCCTCTATAAACTGTCCATGCACAAGACTAGCCTTTGGATAGGTCAAGAGTATAACACGTTCGCTGGCTGTGTTTCTGGGACAGACAATTTCTGTATTGAATGAAACTTCGGTGTCAATTTGCATAAAAGTGTAGGCTACAAAATTAGCTTTCCTAACAAAATCTATTTCCCTCTGGGTATGCTATGTTAAAAAATGATAAAGGACTTGCAATCTCAGATGTGAAATCTGTAACAGAAAGGAGCGTATGCAAGGGCAAGCATTCCGGCACGCTGGAGGGACAGACTGGATGTGCCTTACACAGTATACTTTCTGCTTTAAGAAAATCCACTTTGTCCTTTTCTTCCATTGTCCATTTACCTCCCCATCCTGTCAGGAGTGTCCAGCCTTTTGTGCCCTCTTCCACAAACTGGAATAAAAATTGTCTTGGGCCACAGATTAAATACACAAACACTAATGAAAGGTGATTGGCAAAAGAAAAGGTCTGTGCATACTTTTCATGGTATCCAACGCCACAGACAAACAAAAAAAGTCTTCGTGAAATCAGTCTGTGGCAGAACTGTAAGCTGGACACCCCTGCATAAGAACTACCATGATGGCTTGGTGCCCGTAGCACAGTGGTTACGGTGCTAGCCTCATACACTGAGGGTGGCGAGTTCGAACCTGGCCCGGGCCAGCTAAACAACAAAAAATACCTGGTGTGTTGTGGTGGGTGCCCGTAGTCCCAGCTACTTGGGAGGCTGCGGCAAGAGAATCACTTAAGCCTAAGAGTTTGAGGTTGCTGTAAGCTGTGATGCCATGGCACTCTACCGAGGGTGACATGGTGAGACTTCATCTCAAAAAGAAAGAACTACCATGAAGTTTGGCAACTTTGTATCCTCAAGACTTTTCACTTCCATTTCCTTGGCCACATGTCAAAAATGGCAGAAGGAACCCTAGGCCTAACTATGAGCACAAAGAGGACTGACTAGTGAATGGGGAGAATGAGAATCTGGGAGAAAGTGGTTCTGTATTTGTGAGGCTCCTGGTGGATACACGATTCTGATGTTAGGGAGGACAAATGGACAAGTTTCTAAATGAGAGGAAAGGTCTCAAACATCCCTGTGCAAAGGCCCTCCAAAGAGCAGGAAGGATGAACGTGGTAGCTACAGGAACAGTGTGGCTGCTCATGGAAGTTGCTGACACCACACCTTCCAAAGGGCCTGCAGCAAACACACAGGGCAGAGAAGGCAGGGGCCTCTCCAAAGTACTAGCAGGCAAATGCCCCAAGAGAACTGAGGCACGTTTGGGTCTATTTTTAAGTGAATGTTTTTAAAAGTGCCACCCTGTATCCCAGAATGGCAACAGTCCCAGGAAGGAATGACCATTCCAGGGCCCATTTTTTCCTACATGATAAGAACTCCCTCTACTCAACTCAGGGAAAAATGAACAGGATCCGATGTGCTTGAGATGGTTAGTTACAAGGACAGATAGGTTACACGCTACCGCAGTGAACCCTGATGTGTTATAGGAAGCAAGAGATATGGTTTTGGAGAAGAGCCTAAAATGGTCCCAGGGCTTTGTTAAGGCAAGGCCAGAAGGGAGTTCCCTAGTGACCACAGGGCTCTTCTGTCCTCTGCCATCAACAGACATGAACATTTTAAATGCTGGACATCCCACATTAAACACCTTGCGTTTTGCACAAAGCCCTGGCTGATGCTGTTGGTGAGGAGAAGAATTAGGGCACAGGGTTGCACCCACCCTGCAAATCCTCGTAGAGCTACCACATTGCAGAGGCATCCAGCTAACTCTGAATGGCTCCTGGTGAAAAAGTGAGGTCAGCGGGTAGCTGTGCAGAGAGAGAGATTTTGGTCCAATATAAGGAAGAACCTTCCCTTGGCCAGAACAAGCCAAAGACAGTGAACTTCCCTGAGCAGAAGCAACACAGCTTCACCAGCATAGAGCGCTCAAGGATAGGAGAGAGGCTGGGTAGAGCTACCTTCAACCTCTCCAACGGGGAGATTCCCGCTGCAGCAGGAAGGGAGGCAAGAAGCCAAGGAGTTCATCGGTTGGGCTGAATTATGGATGTGATAAATACCTGGAAAACTTTCTCATTAAACAACATCCATCTTCCAAAAATTCAAAGATAATACGGTTATTAAACAGAGGAAGGGTACACACAAAAGTGTCCATCTGCACCAAGGCAAGGCTTCCCATGCCTGCATACCTGAGCCCATGACAAGGTAGTGGGAGTTCATCTAGACGACATCGCTCATTTTAGTCTCACAGACATTTTGCTTCTTTGTGTACTTACTTTGTTCTGTTTAGTTTTCTCCGGTATTTAGCAAGCAAAAAACTGTGCTCTATGTGTGTGGACAGTGAACCAAGCAAAGCTGGGTGCTGTTTGTGGTTTCACAAAAAGAAGAAACTCTGAGCTGTCCTGGGAGGGAGAAGGGAGAGAAAGGACTCACCAGGTTGACCGGGCTACTGACGTTGCTGTTCATGAGAGCCACGAGGCCGTTTACCAGGTCACTGGAAGAGAAGGGGTGGGATGCATCAGGCTCGGCCGCTGAAACACGCTGGCTCTGAGCACCACCTGCGAGCCCTCCCAGGAGAAAATTCACCACCTCCCAGAAGAAAACAAAAACCCCAATGGAAAACTGAATGTCAAAATGAAATCCTGCTAACTGACATGGTATTTATGCAGCTACAGTACTCATGGATGGAATGACAAGTATGATGTCTGGGATCTGCTTTTGGTGGGTGCGGTGTAGATGGTTAAACAGGATGGAAGCCGAGTGATGGGTCTGAGTTTGCCACTTTGGCGCATTTTTGAAGTCCTTAACAGTTAAAAAAACTAAACATGTTACAACAGGCACACACCCCCAAAAGATGGAGTTTACAAAAGTTTCTGATGAAAGTCTATGTTTAATGTGAACCCAGATAGTTGGCCCATATGAAAGCACATGATTATTTTAAAGTAAGACCCACAGAGATGAACAGACTCCAGTATGTGATCCTCATACTGGCAAATAACAGATAAAAACCAAGCGATACTGAAGCTGAAATAAACCAGAATGTCACTCCCTACACTTGCCACCCTCCCCACCCCGCCCCAAGACACTGCGTATGGAACGGTCAGGGATATTTGGATGTTTCAAATGGATTGTGATTGACTGGGCCATGAAGGTGAAGATAAGTAAGCAAACTTTTCGCTTACCAAGTTTTGGTTCTTATTTTCAGAAGCTTTAAAGTGTGGCTCTGTTAAGAAAAAGTTACTTCGTAAAAATGACACCTCACTGCTGAACACAAGCACTTTCTCTAAGCCCATTTTCCACCAGCTGTATTTCTTAGAAGACTTTTAAAGTTCTGTTCTTCCTCCTCCGTGGTTACCAGTGAGGAGCAGGCCAGTGTGAGTGAGGATAAACTTCCGAAAGAAAACCCCAAATAGCATTTGCTTTCCTTTCCATTGAGAAAAAGAAATTTGGGATGGGGTATTTAGTAAACAAGTTATTTCTGCTTTTTCATTTATAACAAATGCGTACTTTATATGAACCTGCTTAAAGCGTGCTAGTCTTACAGATCAAGCGCAAATGTAAATCACTGCTGACCTTGGATGATTTCTCTTTTGTACAAACTGGCAAAAAGTCACTTCATCACTATGGCAGTAATTGTTATATCACAACGTGTTCTCTCATGACATACATCTGTGCATATTTATAACAAGACATTAAAAGCTGCCATTCCGTAGCATCCACAATAGGTTTTAATATTGAAACTGGGGGGTGGGATCCATATGGAGTTGGAGAGTGCCTGACTCTAAGGCAGTCACCCTGGTTGGGAGAGGGCCACGTACTTTTTACATAATAAACTGGCAACTTTTAAGGTCAAATGGAATAGATTACACTCGTTTAACCTGAAGCTCTTTAAAAGTGTCATTTTGACAAAGTGACTTTTTAAAAAGTATATAGCATGCCTTTGTCATGTGAATGAGGACACAACCCGACCATGAAAATACCAAACACAGTCATGCCAAAATGTCAATGCAGATGGCCACCTAGACCTCAGAGTCCCTGCAATGCTGGCTCAAGGCAAACGTGGATTTTTTTTTTTGAGACAGAGCCTCAAGCTATCCCACTGGGTAGAGTGCCATGGCATCACAGCTCACAGCAACCTCCAACTCCTGGGCTCAAGCGAGCCTCCTGCCTCAGCCTCCCAAGTAGCTGGGACCACAGGCGCCTGCCACAACGCCCGGCCATTTTTTGGTTGCAGCCATCATTGTTGTTTGGTGGGCCCGGGCTGGGGATTCGAACCAGCCACCTTAGGTGTATGTGGCTGGTGCCTTAGCCGATTGACCCACAGGCGCCAAGCCGCAAACGTGTATTTTAAGATCTGTTAATTTAGTACAGTAACTACAGATGTGGACATTGCACATTAGTAAAATTCTTGGTTAAAAAAAAAATAGCCTGTTAAAAGTAGCAAAACTTTGGTCAGTGAATGAACTCAACTGGGTCTTAAATAACTAGAAAGTTTAAGTGAGAAAATCCCTGCCCTGAAGTGTGGCAAAGCCTCGGAAGCCTCATCATCTCCCCAAGTGGGGAGTAGAGGGCTGCAGCATCACAGAGAGGGCTTTCTAAGAGGGTGAACAGCTACTTCTCTAGGGAAACTACTGAAGCCTTCCTTCCTTCCAGGTTGGCCATTGGCGCAGGGAGTGATGGCACCTGGGTGTGTGAGCTCTGACTGTGAGAGCAGGCCTGGTCCTGTGGGCATGTTTTGATTTTGTCCTAGCTGGTATAATATATGGCACAGGCATCACCAAATGCTCAAAATGTTTTAATTTCTAGCAAAAATAAAAATGTCTGAGGCTATTTTAAGTGAATTTTATACGCGACACCCTTGAATGCATGATAACAGTGAGAAGAATAAGCTCTAATTGGTTTCTCTCTTGCTGAGCAAAGTCTCAGCAGTACTCCACACGGTGTGGTGGCTGGAGAGGCTTGGAGGACCCTGGTGAGGTGGTGTAAGGCAAGCCCCTGCCACAGAAGAGGGTAGATTCCCTGGGGAAAGTGCACGCCTGGGGGCAGGTGAGGGAGGATGGGATGAAAACGTATTCATATGAAAAGACGGTTCTCAATACACAGAAGTCCGACTAAGTTGGTCCCCACACAGAAATGTGCCATGATAGTTTTCTCCAAGTACATGTTGCCTACGTCAAGTGCTTTGAAATCAATGCAGTCCTGAAGGAGGGGCAGCTGCCATTTCCTGTTAAATTGCTTCTCAGAATAAGTTTGCCCACTGGGGCAGCAGGGCCAGCTATGCCCCAGCTCCGGGCGTTTTGTTCCACATGGCAGGACACTAATGGGTGGGGAGGGAGAACACTGACTGACATGTTTGTTTACCCGCAGCATTCATTTGGACCAAATGTCATAATCTGCAAGGACTTTCAGCAAACATCTATGGTGGTTGTGTTTAATTCTTTTCTTTCTTTTTTTTTTATTTTGTGAGCAGGTCTATTTTTCAAAAAGACTCCTGCCAAGACCCTCACTTAATCAGACAAAGACCTCTGAAAGGCGCTCTGGTTGAGGTGGGGCTGAGGGGGCTGCCCAGACCTGCACCCTGCAACCACCACCTCACTACACCCATACAGCGCCCCTGGGATGGCGCCCAAAGCACCAGGGACAGTACTTCCCTACAAGCAGGCCTGGGGCATTTGAACTGATGAGTGAAAATGTGTGGGTCCAAACTACAGAACTGGGTTTTCCAATGACTCAGGATACCAGAAACTTTTGCAGAATTTACAGCGACCACCTAACGGTGGAAGACACTTTGGTACGTGTAACTTCTAATATCCTAACTCTTCTCTCAGAATCCACACTGCATTATAAAATTAGTCACCAACTGAATTGACCAGTGAAACACTAGATTATGAGAATTACCGAGAAATCACTAAAAGTCACCATGTGAAACAATTCCTAATTCTAAAGAATATATTTTTATTGGCATTTGACTCTAGCACAAAATTAGATTTTAGGACACTATCTTATTTCATACCCTTCATAAGAACTTCTCAACCAACCCCAAGTGGTTTATACTCTAAGCCAAGTTTAAAATGATAGATTTTGCCCTTTGCATGTTTGTGGGATGCATAAAGCCATCTCGTAAGCTGGCCTGCACAGAAACCACTTCACTCATGAAACGCTAGGTGGCAGTCAAAGACCAGCTCAGGAGACACCAGAGTCACTAACTCAGAACACAGCCAGTTTTCCATCATAAAATCTACTTTTAACCAACACACACTGTGAGAGTTGTGACAATGACTAACAGATACAGTAGACACTCTCTGCTGCACCAGACTCCCCCTATCCGAGAGCACGACTAAGGCTGAGTTTCCCATGGCTGGGGCAGGATGTTCTTACCTGACATACTGGAATGCCCTGGTCTGGGACCCAGATCCATATACCTGCAAAGAAACCAATAGTTAGGTCTCTTGAGAAAACCACCCCAACACTGGGAAGCTTTCTGTTAAATTCCAGGGGACAGAAATGACCTCAACACTGATCCCTGGAGGGGCAGGGACACCAACTCAAAGTGTCTCAAGCCACATTTCCTACCCTCTGACTTCAAAATTGTGCCCCAACCACGAGCAGATGGCAGAAATACTTAATGTGTGTTTGTAAACACTATTATCAAGTGTTTCCTCAAAAGACAGTCTCTGAAGGAATCAGCTTGAGTTAGAGTCTTACATGTCAGGCATTACCATTAGGATCTGGGTCTCTGGTCTGTGCCCAGCCTGCCCATTGGAACAGCTGGGTGCTCAGTTCACATCACCCCTAGACTCTGGGATGGAGTAAGTGTCTCCTAGTCCTTTTACAGTAAGCTCCCCAGATGATTGTAATGTGTGGCCAAGGCCAAGATAGATAGCCCCTGAGAGACTGCAGGTGACACAGAGGTGGTGGGAGGAAAGGATAGTGACAAGCTCCGTTTGTGTCTGATGAATAGTTGTTCCTACATCCCCATGCCTTGGCTGGCATTCTTTTCTCCTCCAGCTACTATGCACTAGTCTACTTTCCCCCTGGCAGTGTCACTCATCATTTAGGGACCAGCTTTGACACCACCTCCTTGGGAAGTTTTTCCTCTGATCCCTACCCCACTCCACCACCACCCCCACCCGCATGAAGAGGATGAATTGCCCGGCCCTCTGACCACTCTTCATGCCAACTGCCTCTGACTGAGAGGTCCCAGGACAGGATTCACGTCCCACTTGTCTCGGCTCTCAGGGAGCCCAGCACACTAACTGGAACGATGCCCACACTGGATGGTCATCTGGTGAATGCCACAGATTACAGCCTTCTGAGGATGACAGGATGGAAGCAAAAGGCGAGCCTGTCACAGGAGACAATGGAGCCACCACAGGTGGGGTCTACCTGCTTGTGGGCAGCCAGTAAGAGGGACTGCCTTCCAGACAAGCCACATTATTATCACCCTGAGCTGCCTCCCACCAGCAGAGGAGTCTGTGGTCTATATCTCTGCAGATAACACCAGCGCCCCCAGCCTCACTGGCCCTTCGCAGGAACCGTCTTACCAGATCTGAGAAGGAAAGGGGAAGGCACAGGTGGGGAAGAAAGGCACACCTAACGCCTTTGGGATGTTTTTAAAAAGTAGGCTATTGACTGGGCTCGGTGGCTCACGCCTGTAATCCCAGCACTTTGGGAGGCGAAGGTAGGCAGATCGCCTGAGCTCACAAGTTCGAGACCAGCCTGAGCTAGACTAGGACCCCATCTCTAAAAATAGCTGGGAGGCTGAGGCAAGAGAATCGATTGAGCACAAGAGTTAGAGGTTGCTGCCAGGGCACGCTACCGGGGGTGACAAAGTGAGACTGTCTCATAAATAAATAAATGTTAAAACATAAAAAAAAGAGGCCATTTTGTCATCTCAATAAGCGATCCCACACGCAACTTCTCCTTCTAGTTGGTTCTGTTCTCGGGGGAAGGCCTTCCACTGACAAAAGCAGGGAATACAGACTGTGGGGATCTGGGTCAAATCCTATTAAAGGGAAACTGAGGTCAGAGGGGAGTGGGGCTCTTAGCAGGAGACCACATGCCTCAATAGCACTGGGAACCAGTCTTGGACCTCACTGACACACCTGGGGAGGCAGGAAGGAGCCCCTGTCCTGACCCAGCAGGAGGACAGGTTCCTCAGTCCCCGCCTTGGAGCTCCCTCACACAGGAGACCACCCCCCCACCCCCCCAGTGCTGGAGGCATAGCTCTTGTTTGTTATATACGACCTTATTTTAGAGATGAGGTCATGGAAGTTCAGAGCCCTGGGGCGACCTGCACTCAGTGGAGTGATACCCAACTTGGCTCCAAGTGCAGGATGCTTTTTCCCACCACATCCTCCGACTTCAGAACTGCCTGTAGTTTCTTCTGCAAGGATTGGGTTGTCAGAGGACAAGTCGTAGGGCTCTGCCAGGACAGGACCTGGGGGTATGTTCCCTGCCCCACTGAGTAAGGGGTCTGCTTTCTGGCTACGTGCTCTGCACCACTCACCAGTCAGTCAGACACCCGACAAAAGGCAGGGGTCTGTAGGTGCATCTGGCCACATTCATGGAAAGCCCACCACCTGTGCAGAGCAGCACTGGTCTTCAACTAGTGGGCTGTGACAAAGAAGTGTTGCTTGGCCGAGGCCCCTGAGAGCTGTGATGTCCTCCCACGCACCCCCTCACAGAGTGGGGCCCACGAGGGAGCACACAGAGTCAGTTTTTGCTTCTACCCATTTGTGTAACCCCTAAGTGTTGCAGGGAACAGGATTTGGGCGGCATCTGCTAGGTGAGCCCTTCAGACAGGGACAGGTCAGCTCTGGCATCCAGGGTGAGGAGTCTGATAATTATGCCAAATTCCTGCTAAATAAAAAGAACAAGACATTTGTGATGAGGTCCTCGTTCAGCAGATGAGTGTCAGTTAATCCCAAAGGGAGGTTTAGAGTTGCTGGCTGGGAGGTCCAAAAACTGAGATAACCTGAATATAGCAGCTTTGATACAGCATTGGGGAGGGAGTGCTCCAGCCTGAGCCAGGCTGTCTCAGCACGTGTCATGGGCACCCTGACTCCACAGGGGAGACCCTCACCCAGCAGCAGAAGCAGAGGCCAACCCTCCTCAGTATACCCCCACTGAGACCCCCCTGTGGTCCATGTGGCAATGGAGTCTCAGGTAACAGTCCCCGGTCCAGGAGGAGGCTGCTTTGCTCAGGCTGCAGAGGAACACGTGAACTCACCATGCACCCCAGGCCTTGCTGGCCACACAGCCGTAAAGGTTAGCTCCAGTGTGTACAACTGGCTGAGAGGATGTGTGAGTGGTGGCCTGGAATCGGCCTTCCCTGCATCCCTAGAGAGCCCTGTGTGACTTGTTTCTACAGTATATCATGTTCATCATCTATAATTTGGCTGAAATCAGCCTGCCCATGTCACTAGCACAGTATTTTATAACATGAGGATTACTCTGTGTGTGCTAAGTGTGAAAATGTAAAGGAGAAAAAAGGTGTGTGTGCGCGTGCGTGCAAGACAGATGATGCCATGCAATTATCTCCCCTCCAAATAAATCTGTGCTCCCTGGGCTCTGGAATGCACCTGTAGTGCCCATGAACACCCTGTGGCATGTCTAGGCCTCCACCTAGGTACGGCCCATAAGGGTGGAGGCCTAACTCATTTATAGACCAGGCACATAGTGGGTTCCCAGCAGAAGCCAGGCTGAGAGCCATGCAGGGATGTGGTGCTGAAGGGGAGCATCTGCAGAGCCCCGTCACGAGAGCCTCCTCCTCCTCCTTACAAGAGACAGCATGGGATTCAGTCCCTCCGGCTTTGTTCCACAGAATGGGAGGAATTGATACAAGGAGTCTGCCAGGGCCTGAGGGCTCGGGGCTTGTGGGCAGTCAAAGTAGCCTGGCCCTCACCAAGTTACCAGCGAGGGGGAAGAGGGAGTGAGTGCCTGACACTATTCCAACCTGTGCCCTGTGTGTCTAAGGTATGACAAAGATGTGTTGCCTGGCCAAGGTTCCTGAACCTCCCCAGGGCTCATCCACATACTTCCTTATAAATCTGGTTTAGCAAAAACCCTGCTCAATCAGTTAAGCAATAAACCCCCACCTTCAATAGCTGATGTGGTTCCTCAGTCCCCAGAAGATGTCTGTGGTCAGCCAGAACCCCCCTGACCTGACGTCTCCTCTTAGCCCCTTTCTGGGCACTGTCCCCACTCTGCTCCAGGCTGCACTCAGAGTTGAGCCCAGCCTGTCCCACACTGTACAGCCTGCTGCAGCTGTCCCTATTCCTGGCATGCTGATTCTGAACGGTCTTCCTCACACCACACATCAACAAGCACCATTACTTAAATGTTTCTTTCTTTCTTTTTTTTTTGAGACGGAGCCTCAAGCTATCCCCCTGGGTGGAGTGCCATGGCATCACAGCTCATAGCAACCTCCAACTCCTGGGCTTAAGCGAGTCTCCTGCCTCAGCCTCCCAAGTAGCTGAGACCACAGGCGCCCGCCACAACGCCTGGCCGTTTTTTGGTTACAGCCGTCATTGTTGTTTGGCGGGCCCGGGCTGGGGATTGGAACCCGCCACCTTAAGTGTACGTGGCTGGCGCCTTAGTCGATTGAGCCACGTAACTGTTTCTTTAGCAGATCCAGCGACTTCTCTCTACAAATGAAGGCGCATCCTCAGGATCACTTCAGATACCACAGTACTGGTATAAAGGATATCAATTGTACCAGCTTTGAATCGGTCTTAAAAG
>CAUYQV010080407.1:0-35730 GCA_963574575.1 Galagoides demidoff
TGTTTATTTATTTCCTTTCTTTCTTTTTTTTTTTTTTTGAGACAGAGTCTCACTCTGTCACTCTGGGTAGAGTGCTGTGGCATCACAGCTCACAGCAACCTCCAACTCCTGGGCTTAAGCGATTCTCCTGCCTCAGCCTCCTAAGTAGCTGGGACTACAGGTGCCTGCCACAATGCCTTGCTATTTTTTGGTTGCAACCATCGCTGTTGTTTGGCACGCCTGGGCTGGATTTGAACCTGCCAGCTCAGCTGTAGGTGGCTGGTGCCTTAGCCACTTGAGCCACAGGCGCCAAGCCTGCAGAAATATTCTTAATGGCTTCTGGAAAGGTGACTCTGGCATACTAAAATTAAAGGAGCAGGTTACTAACCATTACATGCTATAAGATCTACATCTATGTTTAAGAAAAAAAGAAATATTATTTTTTTGGAAATGATTTTAAATAAGAAGGAGATAAGAGGCAAGCCCAGGCCCTGTGGTCTCGGGCATTTTACCTTGAGGAGCATGTGTTTCTCGCTGGGGGTCAGGTACATCTTGTTCTCGTAGTAATCTACGCAAATGTTGACAATGTCTGCCAGCAGCTCCTCATAGCCTGGGATCACTTCCAGTTGCTGATGGAGACACTAAACAGCAGCGCCGCCCTCTGGTCAGACAGTGTATGTGTCCTGCACCAGCACCTGGGCCCACCTGGGGAGGGTCCCTGCTCATGGACCCCCGCTGAAGGCCCAGGAGGTGCAGGACAGCCCTAGGTGAAGAAGAGCCCTCCAGCCAGCCAGCACCTGACCCCAAATCCTCTCCTCAATGTCCCCACAGTGGTTGGCCAGAGCTCCTGCACACCTCCTATGGCAGGGAATGTACCCACTTGTGCCCCTTCACTTTATTCCCTGGCAGTTCTAATGGTCACAAAGGTCTTTCTCTGTACTTTACAGCAATGGGCTTGAGCAATTTCAACTTAGTTCTGAGGGAGAGGACGTATCTACATGGTCTCCTCAGACCACGGCAGCAGAGAAGAGGTGGGCCAACTGCTATGCTCCTGCGGGCAGGACACAGCAGTGCAGGAGCATCTCCTATTCCAGATGGAGCCCCTCCCCCGCAAGCCCTTTCTCTCCTGCAGGACATTCAGAGGGGGGACACTGCTGGTACTCCCCACAGGCAAGGGGGCTGAGTCTCCAGGAAAGAAAACCTAGAGCCTCAATTGCTGATCAATCTTCTGCCATTAACAAGAGTAGGAAGGGCCCTGCCCACCCCAGGGTTTCAATGACAATGATTTGAATCTGAAAACCCTGGGGAGGTGAAGGGCCCCTCTCAGTTTTGGCCTGAGTCCTACAAATATTCTAGAGGGGCCTGTGTAGGTTGAACTGACAGAGATTGAGATAGGTTATGTCATGCTGGGCAGAACAGGAGAGTGACAGTTGGGTGGGAGGTGCCCTGGCAAACAAAGCATGGCAGCTGGACAACAGCTTTGTCAGGCTGTGCGTGATAAGGGCTTTTATAGACTATTTCACTTATTTCTAACAACAGGCCTAGGAGATGGATTCTCATAATATTCTTAAAACCACAGACCCATTTCACAGATAAGTATGCTAATGCTTAGACTTGGCCCAAAGTCTCACAATGAGTCAGAGGCAGTCCAGGATTAGAAATCACGGCTGCCTCACTCCACATCCCACACTGTCAGCCTGTACTCAGATGCAGGGGGTATAGCACTGGCTGAAAGGGCTTTCAGGGGATGAAATGTGGAGAGCGTGAAAGGGCCATATGGCTGGGAGGAGAGATTGGGCCTGCATCTCTGCCTCATTCTCACTACGGGATGGAGACGGAAGGAGTGGCCTGAGCTTGTCCGCTTGGGTTCGTGGCCCACACAACCTCTAGACCCCCACCCTTATCCCCGAGACACCAGGTCAGGACTAAGGAGGACTCTGCCCTCACCTGGGTGATCCTGTTGTGGTTGGCCAGGAACATGGAAAGGTTCTGTGACTCCTGGATAGACTGGGGGTCTGCCATCTTCCTCAGGAACTGTGCCGCTCTGGAGTACAGACAGCAGGGGATGCAGAGAGGACCATGCGAGTGTAATAGCTTAGGCCATGCCTGAGGGGCTCCCAGGCTAACCTAACCCAGAGTGCCACCATCCCCAAAGTTAATGAGCCCTGAATCTCCCAGGTGACACTAACATCAATGCAGAGTGTATTCTGAAGTCATTTCCTTTGGGGCTACTTAATCCCTTATAATAAGGATCCCTGAAATTAAAAGGTAAAAATGTACTGAAAATCTCTGAAATCTCAGAATGTTTAAGGGGAACTTGTATCCCATCAACCAGCCAGGTGTGGTAAAATAAGGGATGAAATGGGAATCCTAGGATTTTTCTGTGACCTCCAGTGAAGATGCACAGTAAGTTATGGAGAAGAATCACAGGCTGGAGGCTTTGTTTTTATTGTATATTCTGTTACGTATAGAAAAACCGCAATGTTTCTAAAGCAACTGACAACTAACGGAAGTCTAGTTAATGTGCCAGGATCACAGGTGAAAGGATTGTGGGCACAGGGAGTGCAAGCAGGACTTAATGAGAGAAAACCACAGATGCCTGGGCTTCTCTGCCTAACTTCCTGGTGGTGCTTGTGTCACCATGAATTGTGAAAACAGAGACAAGACACCCTGCCTTGCACATGACCTTGCTGGGCTGCAGAGGATATTGACCATGGCCGTGATGGAAGGCAGCCATGGATGCCGTTACTTAGGCAGCTAACCCCAACTGGGGAGACCTGGGGGAAGGTATCATTCCCTGAGCTACCTCTGAAATCTGCATGAAGCTGCCACTTGTGAGTCAGCCGTGAGATGAGGCCCTGTCTGCTGAGCACCCTCAGGCTTTACAGTTGACTCAGGAAGATGGAACCGAGAATCAGCCTATTCTCTCCTGTTATCCTAGACTCCCAGCAGGATGTATTTCAAGGAGGAAGGTCCTTCTTACCAGTAACACAGCAAATCCTTCTAGAGCAGCAGTTCTCAACCCGAGGGTCACGACCCACAGGAACTGCGTTAAAGGGCCACAGCATTAGGAACGTTGAGAACCACTGTTCTAGAGAGATGTTTCTAGACACTCTGCAGCTCAGCTGAGCCTCTACCAACACAGAGGATATCTGATGCTTTTGACTGCCCTCCCTTACTTCCAGGTGGCTGCATCCTGATGTCCAGAGAGGAATGACTCTCCTTCATTCTCAGGCCTTTTTTCTTATGAACTGACACCAACCCCTGGCTCCAACCAAAGCACCCCCACCCCCCACCAGTGACTGTTGGAGAGGCCAGCACACGACTCCAGCTGGACCCAAGGCAATCCTCCTTAGGACTTTTGCTAAAGTATTTGGAAGGAGGAGCATCTTTTCCTTCCTCAGAAGCCAGGGTTGCTAGCCTGGCTAGAGATGAAATACTGCTAAAGGCTGCCAGACACCTGAGTATGAGGCCCATACAGAGGACAGTCAAGCCTAGAGGTGAAGAGACACTGGCTGACATGCCATCTGAGTACCCAGCACAAGTATTCCTGGTCCCTGTAGTTCTGACGGCCAATCCGCTTCCTTCATTTACATGAGCAGTTTGAACTGGCTTCTGATTCTTATAGGAAATAAGATTATAATCATCTACTGTAACCATTTTACCATTACCTTACTGGTCCACAGATGGGGAAAATGAGGATTTGATTCTATGTTGAGACATAAACCTCTGCAAAGATCCAGGTTCTCCAAAGACCCAGTGCCACACAACACCGATTCAGGCCCAACCCTGCTGTGTTTAGCTAGTGCGGTAGTGTGTACCAGAGATGAGCTAGTGAAAGGGCTCTGGAGGGTCCCGGTTTGGGGAAAGGAGGCAGGGAGGGTGCCCTGACCTCTTGTAGGCAGAGTGGTCGTTCTTGACGCTGCACTTCATATTCTTCAGCTCATCCAGGACGGCAAACATGTTGATGAACTTGCCCAGGGTCAGGAGGTAGGCCTCGGAGACAAAGTCCTTCCTGCGCTCAGCGTGGCACAGCCGCTTCACCTCACTGCAGAACCGCTCAATGGCCTTGCGCTGGAGGCACAGAAGAGCGGGTAAGCCTGGGGCAGGTGCAGGGGGGCTCCCTGGGCTCTCTAGTAGGGACAGGGTCAAGTCTCTCCTGGGGCCCGTCAGAGTCTGGCTCTTTGCAGACAGGCTAATCTGTCAGGCAGTCTTACTCTGAGCAGTCCTTAAACAAAAAGCTGACTTTTAGAGTGGAGACCGGAACCTATCCCCAAGTGAGTTACAAACCACTGAGTTCATTCAACAAAGATTGACTGAGAAGGGTTCTATCTTATTCATTTTTTATATCACCAGCACCTAGGACAGTTTCAGGCACCAGAAAAAAGGAAACAGAGAAAGAGAGAGAGATATTCAGAAAGAAAAAGCAGTAATAGCTATTTAGTGAGCATCAGCTAGGTGTCAGGCACCCATCTAAACACAAGAGTAGAATAGGGCGCAAAATAGGAAAATAAATAAGAAAATTCTGTCCTGGGCCAGGTACGGTGGCTCATGCCTATAATCCTAGCACTCTGAGAGACTGAGGCAGGTGAATTGCCTGTGATCATGGGTTCAAGACCAGCCTAAGTATAAACAAGACCTTGAGTCTAAAAATAACCAGGTGTTGTGGTGGGTACCTGTAGTCCCAGCTACTTGGGAGGCTGAGGTAAGAGGATCACTTGAACCCAAGAGTCTGAGGTTGCTGTGAGCTATGATGCCATAGCACTCTATTGAGGGTGATAGAGTGAGACTCTGTCTCAAAAAAAAAAAACAAAAACAAACAAAAAAACAAAAAAGGAAATTTGTCCTAAGGAGCTATGTTCTAGTGAGAGAAGATAAAAAACAAATTTTCTTTATCAGAATGTGATATATGTTATGGAAGAGAAAAAGGTAAAGGCAAAGAAAAGGGGTGGGAAGACTCAGAAGAGCTGTCCCTCTAAGGAACAAATCAGAGAAGAAATCATCAAGAAGTGACTTTTAGAAAAAGAATTTAAAGAGGAGAAGGAGGAAGACAAGGGTAACTGAATGGCCAGTGCAAAGGCCCTGAGGCCTGTTCAAGGGATGAGAAGAAAGCTATGTGGCCAGCACAGGGAGGAGGGGCCAGGGCCATTGGCTCTTGCAGGCCTTCATGAGGGCTTGGGCTTGTACACTGAGCTAGCAGGGGAGACATGGGAGGTTCAAGGGCAGGAAAATATGGTCTGAATTGTATTTTAAAGGGTCACAGTGGTTGCTATGGTGAGAACAGACTGTAGGGGGCAGAGACAGAATCAGAATCAGAAAAATAGTTAAGAAGTGCTGTGCTTAAAGGTGGACTTGCCATACAACCAGCAATTCCATCCTTAGTATCTGCCCAAGACAGGTGAAAACCCAGGTCCACACAAAAACTTGTACACAAATGTTCAAATTATGCTCATAATAGTTGAAAAGTACAAACATCCCAAATGTCCACCATCTGATGAATGGATCCATAAAATGTGATGTATCCACAGAATAGGACAGTATCCAGGCACAAAAAAGAAATGACATTCTAACACCTGCCACAACACAGATAACCCTTAAATACATTATTTAAACTATAAGAACTAGACACCAAAGGCCACATGTTATATGATTCTATTTGTATGAAATGTCCGGAATATGCAAATCCAAATCCATGGATAGAGACAGAAAGTATATCAGTGGTTACTGAGGGCTGGGGAGGGGTGGGAAATGAGGATATTATGGGGTGATGACTGAAGAGTCTGGGATTTCTTTGGGGGGTGATGAAGATGCTCTAAAATGGACTGTAGTGATAGATACACAACCCCGTGAATATATTAAAAATAAAAAAAAGAAAGGGAAATGTCAAAAAAGTGAAACAAGGACAGAAAAATATTCTCTGTGAAGGTCCCATACCTATAGACTTTTAAAACCACATCATGTTTGGTGGTTTTATATCAGCAAAGAATGCTGGTCTTGCCCTTAAGAAATAAAGAAGTATGATGGTCATAGCAAGGGAGGGGATAAAATAATGCATGTCCAACCTCCCATCTCATCATGGCTGGGAACTAAGTTGTAAGGTTACTCTGGGGTCCCCTCGGCTGAGAGGGTTCTGATCAACCAGAATGTGACTCAGGATTTTATTTTTAGTTCACAATGGGAACTAGAAAAGAGCCAGGAACAGTGAATACAGGTAAGTGTTTAGAATAGAGGAGTAGATTTTTAAAAATATTTTTTCAGAAAGTTTCTACTGTTACTGTTAGGAAAGTGCTTTATTTGTTAATATATTTTCAAGTTCCACATAACCACGTTTCCCGTAACCAACTACTGATCATAATGGGCTGTAATTAATACATTATTTTATCCTATTTAGCCTTCGGTATTGAACTTGGGGCGTATTCATGGGCTGTTAAGTTTTATGGCTCTATAATGACAGAACAGCTTCTTAAAGCCTAAGTGACCTCCAAGTAGCTTGAAGATTTGTTTAGAGTCTCTGTTACTAAAGGATAAAGAATACAGCCCATTCCTTTCATTAGGAGAATTTATTTGGACAAATAAAATGTGTAAAAGAGAATTATCTACATGTTATTCATTTGTTTTGTATCCCAAAGATGGAATGGGAGTTAAATACCATGTTAAAGCTTGACAACATAAGCACGTGATTCATTAGAATAAGGATTGCTTCTGTCACAAAATTTTAATTTGATTCAGCTTTTGCAAGTTTAGTTCAATGTAACTTAATCTTTTCAGCCTTCTATGTTCTGACACTGGCATTATTTTACACCTAGGTCATATACAAATATTATAAACTGTTCCAACATTGTCACTCTATGTGCAAGGGCAGCGAAGTATATGAATTTGTTTATCAGTATGCTTTTCTTTGAACAAGGTAGAAAATAAGATCCTCATGTGTGGTCACCAGGTTAATGGCCCCAGAAGGATGCTAACATCCTAACCCCAAAACCTGGGACCTGTGAGTATGTTACCTTACATGGCATAAGAGACTCGTAAGCGTCATTAAAGATTCTGAGATGGGAAGACTTTACTGGATTATCGGAGTTGGCTAAAAGTTCGCGAAAGTCCTTAGAAAAGAAAAGCAGGAGGATCATAGGAGATCTGAGGAAAGAAGCTTAGACCAGTGGAGAGATTTGAAGGTGCTGTATTGTTGTTCACTTTGAAGAAAAAACCACGGGACACAGAATGTACATGGTTTTAAAAACCCAATAAAGCAAGGAACTGGATTCTCCTTTAGAGTCTCCAGGAGGAACTCAGCCCTGTTAACAGTTTGATTTTAGCCCAGTAAGAAAACATTTCAAACTTTCATCCTCCACAATGGTGAGATTATCCATTTATGTGTTTTTAAGACTAAGTTTTTGATAATTTAATAGTCAGAAATAAGCATCTAATACAATGTGTTTTAATACTGTGTTCCTGAAAAGGCGGTGTAAATATCACTTTTGAAGCTCAAATGATAGGCGAGCACACTAGGGGAGATTTGCTATTTCAAGGAAGGTCATGAAAGGATCCAATTTTATATCAGAGACCCTTTTCCCATTGTGATAAACATACTGGTACTAATATGATTATATTCTTACTTTGTTATTTGCCACATGTTTTAACACAGAAAGAAACACTTGTTGCCAACAGAGGTTCAGAGAGTGTGAGATTTTGGATTTGTACACCCTAGAATATAGATTGAATGTTACACAACTTCAGAAATCAATGGGATATTGGTGGGGGTGGCTCTTATAGTGGTTGCAGCATTTGTGTTTTAAATTTCTCTTTCATAGGAAGTCTAATCCCTTATGTGCAGAAAGACTTGCCTCAATTTGCTACTAGATCATAAAGCTTGTCTATGGTCGTGAAAGTCCTAACAACCAATAATTCAGGATGAAATAGGTCTCTTATATGAATCAATGCCTTTTCGGAATTCACCAGGTTACTGAACTAAAGGACCAGACCGCCATTGAAGCAGAACTGATGATTAGGAAGCAGGGGTGGCTCTTCCTGGCAGTTAGAGTAAACTCTTTTTTCGAAGTAGCCTGGGGATATTTTCAGTTCCTGACCTCTCCCTTTACTCTCTGAAGAAACAAAATAAAAGTATTTCCATAGCTCTATACTTCTACCTCACACTGTAGCAAAGGTCAGAGATTACTACCTTTCAAAATAATTTCACAAAAACAATCTTTGCATATTTGTACAGGCAACAGCCTCCAATTTTTGCTTTTGCTGCAACATTACAAAAATGCAGAAGGCCCTTGGAACGTTCAGCAAGTACTTTTTAGAGATTCTTTTTATATAAAAGTGCCCAGTATGTGGAGTCAAAATAGAAATCAGTAAAAATAGAAAACAAACCAACGATGAGACACATGAAAATCCTGAGTTATTTCAGCAGTTTTCTTTTCTCTTATTGCATCTCATTTGTTAATTTGGTTGTTAAACACATATCGCCAACTTTTCAGCTAAATTGGGTCATTTACCTCACATTTTATTTTCTAGTATATCAAAGGAGATAAAGCATGTTTCATGATACTTCAGAACTATGCTTCAAGTTACTAGTTGAAGGTATTCTTGTCCTTTCTATGTGCAGTGACTAAGATGGTCACAAGTGAGAAATTCCGGAGATAAACTGATGAATCGGTCTTGTGCACTGAGCTCGCGATCTGGACACTGACCTCATAGTGATGTGAGCACGTGACACAGTTGACTTTTTTTTTTTAGATGCAGAGTCTCACTTTGTTGCCCTCAGTAGAGTGCTGTGGCATCACAGTTCACAGCAACCTCAAATTCCTGGGCAATTCTCCTGCCTCAGCCTCCCAAGTAGCTTGGACTACAGGTGCCCGCCCCAATGCCCAGCTATTTTTTTGTTGCAGTTTGGCGAAGGCTGTGTTTAAACCTGCAACCCTCGGTATATGGGGCCAGCACCCTACTCACTGAGCCACAGGCACCCGCCACGTGACACAATTTATTATGGCAATATGCTAGCATGACTTGAATGTACATTGATATGGTCATATAAACAAAACTTTGCCTGCTGGTATTTCACACATTTAGCCTCTGTGATAGAGGCCACTTGTTCATTTCTTTTCACAAATGAAGATTTGTTGGCTCACTGTTTGCCACTGGTAGAGTACCTTCAAACTAAGGTTATAATCTTGCATTGTTTCTATTTTTATATTGGCATTGTCTTATAATTTGTATATAAACTTCATTAAAGTATAATTTATATATAATAAAATGTACTCATTTAGTGAATTTTGACAAATATATACGGTTCTATAGCCATCATTCATGTCAAGATACAGAATAATGCCATGACGCCCCAAATTATATCCCATCCCTTATATCAATTATTTACTCCACTATGTTCAAGACCTACATATCCGCTTTTGGTCACCAAGGATTAGGTTTAACTTACCAGAGTGTCATATAAATATGGATGTTTTGTATTTGGTTGCTTTGGTTCACTATTATGATGTTGAAATTCATTCATGTGGTTATGTGAAATGATAGTTCATTGTCCTTTAATTGTTAAGTAGTATTCCATTGGATGGACGGACATATTTGTTTATCCATTCACCCACTGAAGGACATTTCAGATGTTTCCAGGTTTGGGCTGTTGTGAATAATGCTGCTATTAACAATTGCACAGTCATGTTTCTGTCTTGGGCACGTCTAGAAGGGGAATTATTGGGTCATATGCTATGCATATGTTTAGCTTTATAAGAGACTGCAAAATTGTTTTCCAAAGTGGATGCATCATTTTGCAATCCGACCCTACCAATATAAGAGACTTCCAAGTTGTTCCACAAGCTCATCATTCTTATTTAACTTTCGCCATTCTGGTGTGAATGTACTGAGGTATATTTGGTTTTAATTGGTATTTCCCATTGACTAATGATACTGCTGGTTGTTTTATGCTATTATTGGCCCTTCATGTACTTTCTTTGGGAAGAGGACACAAAGTTTTGTCTTCTGCTATTTCTTTTCTCTTGTCTGGTTCTTAACTGATTTGTTTATCATTTTATCATTCAGTTATAGGTATTGCTTTTAGGTTCTGCATAAATGTCTTTGCTAAATATATGCGCTGTGAATATATTTCCCAGTTTCTAAATTGCTTTTTCATTTTGTTAATGGTGAAGTATAACTCATTTGTTTATCTATTTGCTACAAACATGTCTAGCTGAAATAATCAATGTTCCATATAACCAGCCTGTGTGGTGAAAGATTTAAAAAGCTCAAACATTTAATTTTTAGATTAATGAATTCTAATTGAGTGGCATTTATAGAAACTCCTGAAAATAGTAAGGAGTACATAGATAGTATTAATATTTTTGGCTTGACATAATAAACAAAATCTTTTTAGTTTTGATACAATTTCCCTTGTAAAAGTATAAAATCAGAAATCTATGCCTAGAGTACTTATTTCAATTGTTTATTGGACTATTTCTTACACATTTTTAATTGAAAATATATTTATTTTGTATTTTAAATATAAAGAATTTGTATATGTGCATTCAGAATTCTACATATTAATGCACTTTCAAAATACGTATTATCAAAGAGCTATTTCATTTCTTTAGCATTGTAAATTGTATAAGTAGTTAAGACTGTGACATTTAACACGTGGTTAATGAGTGAATATCTAAAGAAAGAAATAATGCAGAGTTAAGCAGATTTTCACCAACAGACCTATGAGTGTGTAATAAAGATTAAACACCTTATAACAACACTGAGAGTGAAGACTGATTTATATTGCCAGAATCTGGGAAGAGATTCCACTCACTACAAAACCTATGAAACTAATGGGATAGACCAACCAATTAGGCATCTTCAGATGTTTTCTCAGTTATATTACATACAGGAAAATAATTTTGATGTTGATATATTTCAAGGCACTAAGCAAATAATAACTGTTAGGGAGTCTACTATCCTTGAGGGTACATCTTGATCTGGGTTGGAAGGTTAAGTGAGAGACACAGGGATGACCTTTTGGGCAAAAGTACTATTTAGGTACTACCTGTGAGATTAAGGAAGAAGGGTCCTGAGGCAGTGAAAGTATAACTAAATATTCTGCTAATCTAGATGTGGAAGTTTGAGTGTTAGATTTTTCAGGCATTTCTGAGGGCGAGGGAAATTTAATAAAAATTGAGTAGTATAAAAAGAACTCTAGTAATCTATGCAAATTTGTCTAGTTTAAATATTATAGTGATAAGTACATTTTAAAAAGTGGGGCTTCCATTGATTGAAAAATTGAAAACCCATATTCCAGATAATTTCAAACAAAAAGGGCTATGATCTAAGTATTTCAAGTCTAGTTCTAACTGATGTTCAAATATGAAAGCAGTAACAATATTGTTTTTTGACTTTGGCACTGAATTCTATAATCACATATATAACAATTATTCTGACGTGATTGTATATTTAACTGGATTCATTGATTACTACTAATCCTTGAGGTCCATTTTCTCACACATACGTTTTTATTTTGCTTTCTTAGTATATTATTCAACCTTTTTTTAAGATAAGAATTAGAGTGATTATAGAATTCAGTGCAAAGGTCAAAAAACAATACTTGACAATGCAAATACTAATAATTTTGTAACAATAATCTGAATTCTAAATCTTAGATTATAACAACAAAACTGGGAAGATAAAAGAGGGAAAGTAAAAGTGTGTTGATTTCTTCATATTTCACAGGACACAATCCAAAAGATAATTTCATTTTATGCCTAACCACCATTCTCTCTTTTTTGCAAGTACAATTCACCTGTCACAGGAAGCCAGAAAATGCATTGAATGCTTTTTCCTTTTTTTGCCTTTAGATGGAAGTATTCCTTTTCATCTTTATTAAATCATAACTGTGTACATTGATGCATTTATAGGGTACGGTGTACTAATCTGATATATAATGTGAAATGCTTACCTTCAACTGATTAACACATCCATCACCTCGCTTACTTATTTGTTATGGTAAGACAATTATATTCTTTTTTTAATAGTTTTGACATATGCCATTGCATTATGCACATTAGTTGGGGTCCCTCCAAATACCCTCCTCCTCCCATCCTCCCTCCCCTCTTCTACTTTCTAGACTATAGTTATGTTTTGTCATTCATATGAATGTCTAGGTGATTATATATTGATTTCATGGTGGTATTGAGTACATTGGATTTTTTTTTCTATTCTTGAGATAATTTACTAAGAAGAGTATGTTCCAGCTCCATCAAGGTAAACATAAAAGATGTGAAGTCTCCATCTTTTTATGGCTGCATACTATTGCGTGGTGTACATACAATTTCTTAATCTAGTCATGGGTCGAAGGGCACATGGACTGTTTTCATGTCTTGGCAATTATGAATTGGGCTGCAATAAATGTTCTGGTGCAAATGTATTGGTTGCAAAAGGACTTTTTTTTTTTTTGTAGAGACAGAATCTCACTTTGTTGCCCTTGGTAGAGTGCCATGGCATCACACAGCTCACAGCAACCTCCAACTCCTGGGCTTAAGTGATTCTCTTGCCTCAGCCTCCCAAGTAGCTGGGACTACAGTCGCCTGCCACAACACCCCACTATTTTTTTTTGGTTGCAGTTCGGCCGGGGCCGGGTTTGAACCCTGTCACGCTTGGTATATGGGGCCGGCACCTTACTCACTGAGCCACAGGTGCCGCCCTGCAAAATGATTTTTGATCATCTGGGTATATACCTAGCAGAGGAATAGCAGGATCGACCGGTGGGTCTACTTTTAGTTCCTTGAGTATTCTCCAAACTTTCTGGTAGCACTATGCTTGTGAGAAGTAAGGAACAATACAATGATTTTTTTCATTAGTTACACATTCTATATAAGAGATAAATCTCAAACAAAGTGATTCTAGATGGTTGAAAAAAAATTCAAAAAAAATGTATAGAAATCATATCCTATAAAGATTATTGTTTGGGAAATACTAGGGAAAAGTCAGCATGTTTACATGTGTTGTCTTCTTATAATAGTTTCCAGTAAGGTTTTGGGTATGAGAGAGAGAGAGTTTATGGAGACCTAGATGGATGCAGAGAGACAAGAACATAAGTTTTACAAAGAGAATTTTAAGAAATTAATAGGAGTTGTACACTGCACACCAAGTTTGATCTGCAGCACATCTACTAAGATCAGAGGAAACAGAGGGAGAAGGACAATAAAGAGTAATGTATTTTCTGTCACAAATACCTAGCTCATCGCTATCTCTCACTTTCTCTATACATATATATATATATATATGCATTTATTTAGTTTTAATTTTAGGTTAATATGAGGGTGCAAATAATTAGGTTACATAGTTCGTGTTTCTAAGGTAAAGTTCAAGTTGTAGTTGAGCCCTTCACCCAGGGAGTGTGCTGTATACCCTTACATTACATCCTTTAGGTGAGAAGCTTTCCAATTCCCCTCCTTTCTTCCCTTTCCCCTTTTTCCTTCTTTCCCTTTCCCCACTTGAATTTAATTATGTCCTTCTCTCTTCTGAGTGTAGTTGTTTGCCTATTGGTTTCATATTAGTATTGCATATAGTGGATACTTGCTGATCCATTCTTGTGATTCTTGGTAAGAACGGTGGGTCTACTTTTAGTTCCTTGAGTATTTTCTAAATGAATCTTGGTGAAGATCTTTACCAAGGTTCTTCAACTCCATACAGGTAAATACAAAAGACACAAAGTCTCCTTTTATGCCTGAATAGTATTCCACAGTATGCATATACCACAGTTTATTAATCCATTCATGAGTTGATGGACACTTGGATTGAGTGGGGAGGTTTTAGAGAGACAGAAAAGATTTTTACCCTTTTTCAAGCTATTCTCTCTGTTACAGATAAGTTAATTTTATAACCTTGCTTTTGGCATTTGATTTTTTGCTCTTACACTATAAATGTTAATCAACATCTATCCACTTCCATTCCCATATGGCCTAGAACATTTAATTTAATTGGCTAGACATCTTTTGAGTTTAAGACCCTTGACTGGAAAAATCTCACCGAGGGACAAGTTGGAACTGGGAAAGATAGCCGGTGATGATGGAAAAAAAAAATATTTGGCCATCAATGCCGTTTCTGGTAAATTATGACCCGAAGGGAGAGAATATAACTTGGACTCCTTAGCCCAAAATGAATGTACTCTCTGTTGACCAAGGGGAACAAACCAACAAGCAAACCTTAATCCTGTCTTCCCAACCATGGAGGGAAGTTGGGCATACCTACTGCTTTGATAGTTAAGGGCAGTAAAGCAAATTATGGAGTATATTTATGTCTTTACCACTTTATCTGGAAGTTTTGCTTGGTTTTAAGCAATAAATGTAAAAGGTGATTTTTTTTTTTTTGCATTCCTTTTGCTCTTAGATCTCAAGAAGTGTTTGCTTTAAATCAGAAGACAAAGTCTAAAGCCAAATGCCAGTTCTGCTAGACTGACCTTTCTCAGGGGTTTAATAACTTCCCAAAAATCTTTCAAAAAATTCCAGCCAGAGATTTGAGGGAAACAGTTTTAGGTAAGAAAATGATTTTACAGTATGTAGATTATATTCTGATAGCCAATGAATCTGAAGCTGAATCAAGGCAATATACCATAATTGTATTGAATTTACAGACAAATAGTATAAAGCATTTCAGAAAGAAACTCAGATCTCACTTCCCATTGTCACATTGTTGGAATTTTTCTTGTCCTATGGAACTTGGAACTTGCTCCTAGGTTGAAGAGGGGCTATAAATTGAATAGCAGTCCTTACCACTAGCAAAAAGTCCTGAGGATTCTTGGGTACAGTGGGGATTTGCTGGATTTATATTCCTAACTTCAAGAAAAATCCCTATATAAAGTCTTTAAAAAGGAGAACAATAATAACCACTTATTAGTACCAGGGAATGCCACAAGGCTATCTTGGCTATTAAAAAAATAATGACTACTTCCACATTGGTATCCCTGGACTTATATAAGACATTTTGTTGTTGTTTTTGTCTTTGGCCAGGACCGGGCCTGAACCTGCCACCTCTGGTATATGGGGCTGGCATCCCACTCCTTTGAGCCACAGGCACCACCCTACGTAAGACTTTTTATTTGTTCATTCAAAAAGGACAAGGAATTAAACTCAGGGTATTGACATGAACATTTGAGGATCATGAGCAACCTGTATTTTATTTCTCTAGGCAATTAGATGTGGTATGAAAAGGATGTCACATTTGTCTGAAAGAGGTTGCTGCTGCTTATGATAATTTATGTGAAACTAAAAAGTTTACCTTTGGGCAAGGGGTGACCCACCGTTCACACTGTGCATTATGTATTATACCCATTAGAGCAAAAAGGATGCTTTTTAGTTAACAGCTAGTGGCTGGATGGGTAAATATCAATCTACCTTGTGAGATAAACCTAATATAAGTCTGAAGATGAAGTCCACCATAAATTCAGGCACTCTGCTGCTTATAGACTTTCTTTCTCCATTCTATTATTGCATTAAGATTATTGACCAAATGTATTCTAATCTCTCAGACTTGACTGAATAGTCCCTGTCAGCCCCAAATTAAGACTTCTTTATGGATGGAAGCAGCCACATGGCACAGGGGCAATGCAAAGCCAGGAATGCTGCAGTTACCAGCCAACAGGTAATTGAGTCACAGCCCCTATCCCCTGGGACATTTTTCCAGAAAAATAAATTAATTGTACTAAACAGATTGGTTTTAACTATGCCTTACATGCTCATAAAGCTATTTGGAAGAAATAAGAATACCTTACCTCTAAAAACAAAAAAAATTAAATATTCACCACAAATTCTGAGTTATCAAAGCAATTTTATTGTCCAGGGAGGTAGCTATCATGAACTGCTGGAGACATCAGAGAACTGTCTATGGTAGATTTCAGGGCCAAAAGAAAATTCCAGCAATTGTCCAGTCTATTGATCTTAACATCCTCCCTCCCATCGGATAGCAGGCAGCCCCATTTGTATAATGGTATATCAGAAAATTATGTTTTCCCAAAGTCTGAAGAAATGTATAACATGCTAGCTCTCAGAGGGACAGGCAAACAGGAGCAGGTGCAGTTGGTTGCCCTGCTCCAACTATATTTTCATCTGTGGGGTCAATGGAAAATAATCCCTTGACCCTATGACAACTGAACAATGGAGGACATCTGTGTGTTCAAAATCCTTACCACCCACTTTTCAGTCCATAGCAAGGTCAAACATTGCCCAGTAAACTAGCTTCCTAAAACTGTTTCCATAAATGGGGGCATTTGGGATAGAATTTTCATTTGGGGAAAGGATCACAGAGGTGGATGGATGCTTCCTTCCTTTGATATACATTGCTACCTTTTTGTGGAGGGGATGGCAACCCAATAATATGTACTAAAAAGTTTTGGTTGTAGGCCCAACACTTTTGTTCGTCTTCAAACCTCAATTATGTTCCAGTTCAGCAGGAAGCAGCCAGATAAACAGATTTTCTGGTTCCTAATAATTGAGGAATGAATGAGAAGAAAGGGGAAGTTGTAACTGATTCCATGAACAAGTATATATATATATATATATATATATATATATATATATATATACACACACACACATACATATATACATACATATTTGTGTGTATATATGTATGTGTGTGTCTGTGTGTGTGTATATATTTTTTTAATATAATTCTTTCCCTTAACTAACTACTTGAACTTTTGAGTTATTTCCCAGAAGTGATGGATTTTCTGTAAAATCAAGGAGTTGAGATTCATAAGTAGGAGTCCTCAAACTTTTTAAACAGGGGGGAAGTTCACTATCCCTCAGACCGTTGGAGGGCCAGACTGTGGGCCCCAGGATGAGTCAGTTGCTAAGCAGGACAGGCAGTGGTGGCAGAAACACCCTGCGGGCTGGATAAATGTCCTCAGCAGGCTGCATGTGGCCCGCGGGCTGTAGTTTGAGGATGCCTGTAAAGGCCCCAGGAGAGACTTCCTGATGCCAGTACTCACCATTCCCCTCAACCTTCCCCAAGGCATGCAGCCCTTTCTTATTAAGTCCATGATCTCCATTAGGTGAAGAGACAGATTTGAAGCAGTTTCTCCTATTCTCTTAAGAGATGCCTGTCATATTTAAAAATTCCTTTCTTCCTTGGTAATCCCCATTGTTTCCATGAACAACTGGACCTAGACAATAACCTCCTTGGGGCTTCAACAATGGCTCAAAAACTTAAGTTCACAAACATGTTAAATGGTTACTAAAAATATCACACAAGACATGACACATAAAACATACATACATAGACATAATCAGAAGCAGATGCTATATATTTGTAGTATTTTTCATTTGCCACTTTTAAAATAGTTTCTCTCTCCTTTAGATTATAAATCTCTTGATTATCAGTTCCATTGCCTTAAACAATTGTTACTAGGCAACTCAAAATTTGTCTTACCAAAGACAATACTTTCAGGTGAAACAAGATAGAAAAATTACATCTCAAAGCACAGAGAAAGCATTCAGAGATTTAAACTTTTTTTTAAAGAAGAGGATTGGGTGTATGAGTTACAAGAAGATTAAAAATGGATATCAATATAACACAAAAATCATAGGAATTAATAATAGGATTGTATAAAGACACAAAAAGAAGAGCCTAGATGAAGGTAAGAAATCTCATTGAAATAACCAACTGAATGTCAAAATGTCACACCCTGGAGACCAATCTGGCTACATAGGTGACTTTTTAATGTAATGTCTTTTCCAACTAGACCACTGAGCTCAGGGCTGAGCTCATATGAAATACTGAGTCTCTATAAGAGGGAAACACCAGGAGACCAGGCTAGAGTATGCTTTCACAGAACCACACAATGCTTTCAAGGACCACATAACACTTTCCCAGTGTGCTTCCTTACAAAGTCATTTCTCTAAGTATTTAAACTGTTCCTCTTATTATCCAAAGCACAATTGCAGCCATTCTAGTAGTAACTATTTACTGTAAACAACTGCCCTTAACTAGTGACTTACCAGCTATGGAAAGCACAAAAGGTTTCTCTCTCTCTCACTTTTAAAACTTATTAAAGCACTTTGGATATCTGCCTTTAATTAAACTGACTTCAGCCCACAGTGCTCTTTTAAAAATTCTTTTGTAACAACTTGGATGGAACTGGAGAGCATTCTTCTAAGTGAATTATTGGAAAAAATGGAGAAAACAAACACTACATGTACTCAGTACTAAACTGGAACTAATTGATCAACACCTGTGTGCACATATGGTGGTAAAAATCAACAGAAACTAAGCAGGTGGAGGTGTAGGAGTGGAGGGGTTGAGTTCACACCTAATGGGTACAGTGCATACTTGGTGATGGGCACACTTGACTTTGACTCAGACTTCACAAAAGCAACTCATGAAACCAAAACGTTTGTATTTCAATGCTATTCTGACGTTTAAAAACTAATCTTGTGATTGGGCTCTGGAATGGCAAACTAGAGACATCTCCTCAAAGCCATTCTCAGCAAGATTAAAGTGAGGGGCCTTTGGCCACCTCTTATGGTATTGTCCCACCCAGAAACATCATTGCAAGGACACAGTAAGACACCAAGGGACTCTAGGAGCTGAGGAGGTTGGGAGTAGCAGTAAACCAGCACAAAAGGTGGGACTGAGGAATTCCAGTAACCCAAGGATAAAGCCTATATGCAGAATCCCTGAGGGATCAAGCCCACAGGAGAGTGTCCCCCACCTCTGTGATGGTGGAATAGGGACCAGAGTGAACTCTGCGAGGGTCCGTCCCTCTGGGCAAGGAGAGTGGTAAGAAACATTCAGGGGTTGATATTCCACTAGTCTCTGCGTCGCTTGCTCACAAAAACCAGACCTTTATAGTAAAGGCCTAGATGCAGGGACGAGATTCTATTTCTTTTTGAACATGGGCACTCACTGGAGCCATGGTGGATGGGCCTGAGTCAAGGAGTGAACTTGAATGGTGCGGGAGGTTTGGATCCTGAGGCTATACTTGGTGGGAGGCTGTCAGCCAGGTGCTGCCCCTGTTAGAGAGCTGCAGGGAAAGAATAGCCTCCAACGTCATTATTGTTCCTATTGTTCCTGTGTTTCTCCTTACATCTTTCTTCTCTGCTTCTTAATTCTTTTTAAATTTTTTTCTTTTTCTTTCTTTTTTTACCTTTTTGACCATTCTCTTTTCTTCCTTTTGTCTCTGTACCAAATACCACTCCAACACTCAAGCAGAGACAGTGAAAATTACAGAGGTGGAAGCAAGGGGTAAAGAAAGGAAAGGAAGTAAACAAGGAGAAAACACACCTGGGATGGAACCCCCCCCAAATTTTGGCAACATGAGAAACCAGAAAAGATCACAACAAAAGAAAGCTACAGATCAATTTCACTAATGAATATAAGTGCAAATGTATTCAATACAATTCTATCAAATAGAATACAGCTATGCATGAAAACAATTATAAGTAACAGTCAAGTAGGTTTTATCCCAGGGATGCAAGGTCAGTTGAAAATACACAAAATCCATAAACACAATTTGCCACATAAAAAGAACCATAAACAAAGACCATATGATCCTCTCAATAGTTACAGAAAAAGCATTCCACAAAATTAAGCATCCTTTTATGACAAAAAAAAATTAAGAAAATGGGCATAGATTGGACAGTTCTTAAACTGATAGAAGCTGTCTATGATAAACTGACAGCTAATATCATACTGAATAGAGTAAAACTGAAACCATTTCCACTTAGAACTAGAACCAGACAAGAATGTCCACTTTTGCCACTGTTATTCAACATAGTGCTGGAAGTTCTAGCTAAAGTAATCAGACAAGAGAAACATATTAAGAGCATCCAAATGAGGGGAGAGGAGGTCAACCTCTCCCTTTTTGTTGATGATATGATCTTATACTTAGAAAATTCCAGAGACTCAGGCTGGATGCTATGGCTCATTCCCGTAATCCTAGCACTCTGCGGGGCGGGGGGTGGGGGGCGGGGGGGTGAGGGTGGGGGTGGGGGGGATGAGAGAAGGTGTATTGCCTGAGCTCAGGTATTTGAGACCAGCCTGAGCAAAAGCAAGACCCCGTCTCTACACATAGCCAGGTGTTGTGACAGGCACTGTAGTTCCAGCTACTTGGGAGGTTGAGGCAAGAGAATTGCTTAAGCCCAGGAATTTGAGGTTGCAGTGAGTGAAACTTAGTTGGGAGGGAAGTGGAGGGGGAGGGAATGGGAGAGAAAAGCAGTGAGGTAAATTGGGAAACTACAAGTTAAACTTTACACAAAAAATGCAAACAATGTAACCTAATCATCTGTATCCTCATATTAATCAGTCTCACAACTGTGTTCATGTTTATGTGTGATGATGTTTGGTTGAGTGATGTTCAATATTGCTGTTTTTTATTTGTATGTGCCGTCATGAGAATGCTGGAGCTTGAATTAAAACAATGAACAAACATTCACAGAATTTCTTGTTAAACATGGCAAGAGTGGGAGTGTAATAAGGGAAATATTATTAAAATTTATGGGGATAATGCCATGAAGAAAATGGCAGTGTACTAATGAATTAAAGGTTTTTCTGAGGGGAGAGAAATGTCACTGATGAAGAAAGATCAGGGTGGACAGTAATAAGCAAAACTGACAAAAATATTACAAAAATTCATCAAACTGTGCATCAAAATAGTTGGCTGACTATGTGAAGCATAGCAGACCAAATAAACATTAATAGGGAAACAGGGAAATATAAACTGAAAATCTCGGCCAACAACTCATGACTCTTGTATCATGACAATGTACCAGCTCACGCAGCACTATCTATGAAGGGATTTTTAGCCAGTAAACAAATAACTGTATTACAATACCCTCACTACTCACTGTATCTGATCCCTAATGACTGTTTTCTTTATCTAAAGACAAAGGAAATATTGAAAGGATGACATTTTCATGACATTTAGTACATCAAGGGTAATGCAACAACACCTGTGAAGGCCATTCCAGATAAAGACTTTCAAAATTGCTTTGAAGGGTTAACTCGGTGTATCACTTCCCAGGGGGAGTACTTCAAAGGTGATTGCAGTGATATTCATCAATAAGCTATGTAGTATTTTCTCTAGGATCGGTTCATGAACTTAATTGTCAGACCTCATATGCTCATCCATTTCACAAAATGTGGAGTGTCAATCCCAATCCTCTCAGTTCCCTCTACAGTACCTGGTCCTCAACCATGCGTATAGCAATTGGCATTTACTAATCACTCCTCATAAGGCATCATGCTAAGGCATTATGTTAAATGTTCGTAGTATAACCTCATTCAATTCTTAACCCCTTGAGGTCAGTACTACATTATTTCCATTTTACACATAAAAAATCGAGGTTTCTGTAGGTTAAATGGCTATGCAGAGTCATCCAGTAGTTCAGCTGTTTTTTTGGCTTGTTGAGATCAATAGGTCCAGCTTCTGCTTCAGCTCCTCTCCTCCTACCATGTCCCATGTAGTCCTAGCTTAGCACTTTAGCTTCTATTCCACAAGCCAAAGGGGATGAAATGCTATCATTCTCTATGCCTGTTCTATTTCCTAGGAAGTAAAATGCCAACACGAAATCTATGCTCCTCAACTTAAACTTCACAAATGTTCTGATTTTTTTTCGTACCAATGTGACAGGGAGAACTCCTTTGTCCAGCACAGTCCTGTTAGTACTTTAGAAAGGTAAAAAAAAACAAAAACAAAATATGTTTTAACATTAAAGTAACATTTTTATGACTCAGTACATCCTTATGTGAGATGTTCTTGACATACAGTATTCCCTTTCATGGAAATGAATAACCATGTTATAGCTATTTTTGAAGGATATAAAAAGTAACGTTATAAAGTCCAAAGTTCTAGATAAATGTTTCAAGTAAGACATTGGATTTTATCATTTTTGATTAATGTGATATACATCTTATAAAAATCCAAATGCCATAGATTAGCAGACCCAGTTCTATTTCTTCCATTATTACTTTATTTTTCATTTCCTGGCCAAAGGAAAAGGGAGATTAAAAAAGAAAAAAAAATCAACAAAAGGTGTTACTATATTTCCATCATGATTTATTTTCATGGCTGAAGTTGGAGAAAAAGTTAAATAAAAATTAACATTTTTTCTTCTCTAAAAATAATATTAGTAAAGTAGACTTCTGATGTCAAGAGATAAAAAAGGAAAAATTTAATATCAACTTGTTTTCCACATATATTTGTCAGTAAAGATGAAATATTGCTTGGAGAGTTGAAATTCTCAATATTGCAGTATTCATAGTTCTAATCATTAATTTCTGACACAGAGCATGCATAATTTGTAATATATTTTTGCCTAAGGAAGTGTCCCCCAAGCCCCATGGAGAGAACACAAAATACAGCCTAATTCATCAAATAGGACTACTGATTTCCATTCAGACTTTTCAATGCTTTATTTTTCAGTGATTCCAGAACTATTTCTCAAATGCCAATGCAGGTTTCATGATTTCTTTGAACATTGGCACAAATTATTATTAATAGCAATGAGGTCATTTGTGTTTTATTAGTGGATGACTTTGTTTCACCTTCTAAAAATGTACACAACCATTCTTAGGACAAGAGGAAAAGATAAAGTTAGCAGAAAGCCAGTGAGCACCAACGTTGAGCCCCAGTTTGTAAACTTTCCCTTAGGCAACATTTCTTTCCAAGGGTCTCTGACTTTCTGCATTAGGTTTACAACTTTCTCTGGAATCTTGTCCTTCTTTAAGTAGGATATAAATGGAGAAGTTCCTGAACTTTGAGTTGAACAGAACTATATCTGAATCAGGGCTCTGTGACTACTATCTTCCTGGGCTTCCATTTCCTCCTTTGTAGGGTGGAGAGAAAAATATTTGCATCATGTAACAATGAGAACAATAAGATAATGCATGTGAAGGTATCTAGCCGAAGCAGGAGGTTCATATCCAATGGCAGGAAGTATATTCTTTTATTATATTCTTTTTTGTATCAACTTAATTTCAGTGTGCCACAGAAGTTTAACTATAAGTTCAAGTGTGTCGTGAGATTCAAAAAGTTTGCAAAACACTGAATTATAGGTTCAAATGTACCATGAGATTAAAAAAGGTTGAAAAACACTGCCGTAGACCAATTTAGTTTGAAATGTACTTGAAAATATAATTCTGATGATTTTACCTGTGGTTGATTTTAGATCTCCATATGTAGACTAGATCTTATTTAAAATCCTTTAAAGTTTATTGTGGAGTTTTGCTATACAAATGGAAGTGGAGAGAATGGTGCACCTGTATCCTCCTCTCTGAAAAGTTCAGAGTTCCCCTTCTCTCCCAGGTCAGGTAGTCTCCTGAACATTAGCCTCTTAGTGGCCTTGAACTCCAAAAGGAAATTCTGTGTACAACAGTGTTTTCCAGGTGTTCTATCACTTTGAATTATGGATCTGGTAGACACAGGAAGAAGAATGTTACTCCTTAAACAAAGTGCCCAAAGCACAGAATTTGACTGCCTTCTTGTGAAGGAAAAAGAAAGTGTATGTTTTCACCATTCATTCAAAAGACCCTCAAAAAAAATAATAAAATATAATAAAGCAATATCTTAATAAGTTAAGGTGCAGTTCCTCTGAAGTAATTTCAGTATCATATCTGAGAACAGAATTGGCAAGAGGTGGGTGATTAAGGCAGACTAGAAGCCTCATAAAGTACTTAGGAAATTAATTCAATAACTCACACATCAAATATTTGCTACTCTGTGCCAAGCACTGTTCTAGGCACTTAAGATACAGCTGTGAATAAGTGAGATGTAGATCCTTGCCTTTATGGAGTTTATAATCTTCTGGGGAGTGAAAGAAAAAAAAGAAAGAACTTAGTAAAGTGTGTTATATAGTAGATAGTTCTAAGTGCTATGGAACAAATAAAGCATGGACGAGTAAGAGGAGATAATGGAGAAATGTAACCTCTATATACAGAGCAGTCAAGAAAGGCCCCACTGAGAAAGTGACTTGCAAGCGAAGACTAGAGGGAGATGAGAAAATATGCCGTGAAGACATCAGAGAGAAGACAGCTTTCAGGAAGAGAGGAAAGCCGATGTAAAAGTCTTCATGCGAGGTGGGACTTTCCTCATGTATTGACCAAGCAGCAAGGAGGCAGGTTGCAGGGCTGTAACTGAAAAGAGGCTCCACAAGGGGTCATGGTTTGGTATGATGCAGTCACACACCATAGAGTCACACTACCCAGCATCAAAGCTCAACTTCTCTACTTAATCGTTCTGTCACCTTGAGAAAGGCACATAGACATTCTGGTCCCAGCATTTAAAATGACCTTAATAAGACTATCTACCTCATAAGGAAAGAAGAAGTTTGTAATCTTTTTTGAACTGATTTATATTGTATGATGTGAGATATGGATATAATTTCATTTTTTTAGACAATTAACCAATTATCTATGCTATCACTTTTGATAGCCCATGCTTTCTCATTCGTTTGTAATGCCACCTCAGGCACATATTTAACATTTCCACATATCTGTGGGTCTCCTGGGCTTTTACTTTTTGTTCCATGGGTCTATGTTATTCCCTTTTTGTGCCAAAACCACACTGTCTTAATAGGTGTAATTTACTAGTATAATTGGTATACTCACTGTATTTTTCCTTTACCATAGGGTCTTGGGTATTCCTCATACAAATTTTAGAATAAGATTGGCAATTTTCCTCAAAGTCTCTGTTAGGATTTTAATTGGCATGTAACAGAATCTAAGAACAATTTGGGGAGAATAGGTTTATGATATTGAATGATCTTTTTTACGTTCATGGTATATGTCTAAATATTTAGCTTTTCTTCTTCGTATATTTCATTACCATTTCACAATTTTCTCTATACAAGGCTTGGTCATCTGTTGATAGTTTTATTTCGAGAAAGTTTCTATCTTCTGTTGATTTTACAGCACACATCTTTTAAAATATTTTTTCTCTAATTCAGCTTCAAATATAGAGCAGTGTAATTGAAAATAGGGTAGAGTCTCTAGAGGTAACTGACTGGATTTGAATCCTGGCCCTGCCAATCTTGTTGTGTAAACTTTTAAAGATTACTTAACTTTTTTCTGCTTCACTGTCCTCACATGTAGAATAAGAATAATGTCTTCTTAGATTGTTGTGATTAATTGTGTGTAATTGTGAAGGCGATTAATATAACTAAAGTGCGTATGATAGTACCTAACTCAGAATAAATGCTATTCAAATGTGTATACTTCTTGTTGTTAATATTACATACTCATCTTCTATGTTGTCTTCTAATTTTTAATGATTTCTAATATATTTTAGGTAATTTTTCCTTGTAGACAGTAAGTCATCTGCAAATAATGAGTTTTATTTCTTCTTTTTGAATTCTTACAGCTTTGATTATTATTTTTTCTTTTGTCTAACTATTCTTACTAGATCCTACAGTATGTACTTAAATGGGATATCGGTCTCTTCATCTCTTTCCAGATTATAAGTAGAATGCTTCAGATTTTTAATAGGTAATCATTTCTCACATTACAGAAGTTCTTTTCTATCTGTACGAATACTGTAGAAAGGATCACTCTTCTTGGTGTAAAATTAAAATAGAATAAGCCAGTGCAACTTTAAGAGTCTGTTGTTAAGTCTTTTTTTTTTTTGAACCACAGTGAACTATTGTGGTAATCTCTGAATTATTAATCTGGATACTATAATAGTTAGGCCTTAGAGCATCAAGCTAACAACAGGGTCACAAAATTCTTAGACCTGTGTAAGGAGATTTAGTTAGTGAAGGCAGCGGACATTTTTCATTGCATCCCATGTTTTAGAAAAGCTCCTATATGATGTTTAAATGTGAGAATGTGCTTGGAGCTGCTCAGTAAGGCAGCATTATGAATTAATAATGTTCTCTGTTGACCAGGCCTTTCATTACATTTCTGTTTAAACTAATGACTCATAATAGTGGCTCTGCCTAAAATGAAATGCTTTGAACAGTAAAAATAACATCGAGGAGGATTATTTTAAAGACAGTTTAGACAAAGGGAATTGCTGCTATGCTTCTTTGCAATTTTAATTATCTAATTAGATTCAGAATATTGACGACTGTTTACCTTTAAGAAAATAATATAATTTTGTTCAGAGCAGGTTTTTAAAAATCAGACAATTAAACTATAAGGGACTGAAAAATTATCTCTGAGATTCACCGAAAAGAAGGATGAGCACATATACTTAGAACGAATAAAGAAGAAGATAGAAGTTAATGTGCTAGAGGCTGCCAAGGGAGTCCACACAGCAGTAAACACCAGTGGGGAATACACGGGCTGTCCAGAAAGCATCCAGTCATGTCTCTATTTCCAATATTACATGGTTGGATAATTTCCAGATACCCCTCATAGAGACAACTTGCTTCTTTTTAAAATTAGTTTTCAATTCCCATCCCAACTGCTGCTTGTCAATCTTTTAGCTGATACCATTTTAAAATTTATTGAAGTGCATAGTGTGGCTGGATTCCACAACATTCAAAGGCTTGGTAACATCATTTTCAGAATGCTGAAATGAATAAAGCAAGAAAAAAAATTCTTTTGAAAGTCTTGTCTTTTACATGAAGCACTCTGGGCTCAGCTATATTAAGGTTTTTTTTTTTTTGAGTTGTTTGTATATAAATCTACAAATTTTTTTATATGGATAACAGTGGAGGCCAGGTTTTCCAGTAGACTCTCTTTTGATGAAGAAGTCTTTATTTAATACCCACTACATACAGGTTCTGTGATAAATCAGTCAAAGGTGCTGACTGGTACTAGGATACCACATGTAGACAGACAATTGCATGTAATATGACACATGTTAATAAAGGTAAGCATAGACAGTTGTGAGAATATTGAGGAAGATGCAACTCAGCTATCTCTGCCTGTAGCAGAATAGGGGTGCAGGAAAATTTAAGATGTTCCACATTTTCATTTTACATGAGACCTGTCTAATTATGTAGCCAGTTCTGCATAGGAAGTGGAGGAGCAGTAAAGCATCTACACAGTCTCTATCCTAGAGGGGCTACCAGACTGGATGGAAGTGACGGGCTCAGGTGGAGGAAGAAAGGAAATTGTACAATGCAAAGAATATAGTGCTGTAAAGGTGTGGATGAAATAATAAGGCAAGTTAGGGGCAGAATAGTGTGATACTTCCTTAGGTGTGTGGAGATGGAGAAAAGTGTACCTCACAGAAGAATTAACAATTGACTTGGGCCTTGAATAATGCTTTGCATATTTCACAAAAGGTAATAAAAATGCGGTTTAGTGTGAGAAAATAACATAGGCAATGAAAGGAAAGTATTCATTCATTGAGCAAACAGTTATTGGTTGCTTGTTGTCTCCTAGACGCTATTCCGGGTCTTTAGGATAGAGCAGCGAATAAAGCAAAGCACCTTCCATGATGGAACTTGCATTTTAGTGAAGTAGCTGGACATTAAATAGATAAGTAAACTTATAATGTCACATGAGGATAAGTATCATGAAGAAAAATAGAACAAGATAAAAAAAATAGAGAAGACGGAAAATCCTTTAAAACTGGATTCCTGAAATGGTGCCATTTCAGCAGAAACTTGAATGAAGTGAGAGAACAAGCAATATAGAGAAAGCAGTAAGTCCAAGGTCCTGCAACAGAAATAACACTAAGGTCTCAGGAAATATAGAGAGGTCAGTGTGAGCAGAGCCCAGTTAGGAGGAGAAAGAGTGTTAGTCAATGATTTTGAACTTCTAGACAGGGACCAGGCCATGGAGGGCTTGTAGGCTGTGGTAAGGATGCTCATTTTTTCTTTTTTTTAAGTGAGATATTATGTATTAGAGAGTTAAGAGCAAGAGAAGAGCATGTATAAGTTGTATTGTGCAAGCGTACCTTGGCTGCTTGTGGATAATGGAATATAGAAGGGCAAAAGTGGAAACCGGAAGTCTAGTTATAAAGCAATTACAGTGAGCCAGTCAAGAGATGATGGTGTTGCCATCACCTAAAATCCATGATGGAGGCTTTGGGATATGGTTAGATTTGAGGTGTATGTTGAAGGCAGAGGAAACATGTTTTGTCGATGAATTATATGTGGGGTATGTGGAATGACTCCTCCAAGGTTCACAGCCTGAGACAATGAAAGCCTTACCATTTGCCATGGGTAGGTCCTACACATATTATTCTTAGGGGAGCTGGTTTAGGTCGTGAGAAACAGAGTTTAAAACTTGTGTAAGTACAGGAAAGGAGGTGTGGCTGAAGGGAAAGGTAGAGACTATCTCAAGTCAGATCTTCTAAATTAAGAAAGGTGGTTTGCATTTGCCCTAAGGATTTTAAGTCATAGAAGAACATAACAAATCTCTAATTTCAGAAGGATTATTTTGAATTTCATGTAGAAATTCCTTTGGAGAACTGGAAGACATATTTATGAGGAGACCATTGTATTGGTCTATATGAAGGACAGTGAGGTGTGATGCTGAAATATTTGCAGTTGATTTGGAGAAAAGGAAATGAATTTGGAAAACAAATAGACATGGATTCTTTTATATAGCTAATGTTTCCCTTACTTTCTTTCTTCCTTTTTTTTTTTTTTTTTTTTTTGAGCAGCGATTTTCCAGGCATCGTTCTTGGGGCTTGTTGATATGCCAGTGAACATAACTGATACTAATTTACCCCTGTATGGAACTTACATTATAATGGGAATAGAAAGATAATAAAATAAATAATAAGATATAGTTAAACGAGTTAAGGTGGTAAAGAATGATATGGAGAAAAATGTAGCTGGGAAGGAGGATGGTGGTATAGAGGAGATACAATTTGAAATTTGGAAGTCATAGCAGATCTTACTTAGAGAGTCATATTTATTTTTTTATTTTTTTTTATTAATTGATTTCTGTATACATTGATACAAACATGGGGTACATTGTGCTGTTTCATATACAATTTGAAACACCTTCATCAAGCTGGTTAACATAACTTTCATGTCATTTGGTTAATCATTGTATCAACACATTTATATTCTAGTTCCAGAAAAGTTCACTTGTACCCTTGTTAGACAGATATATAGGTAATCTTTCCCATCACCCTCCCAAAGTTAGACTTTTTAGGATAACAATAAAGAGACAAAGAAATCCATAAATTTATCATTAGTCATAAGGAGGTCATATGTTTTGGGAGTTTTCTTCAATGATCAATAGCAGAGATTCTCTAAAGTTCATGGTTCACAGCACAATTAGTATCTCGAGAGTCAATATTTTTTCCCTAGGCCAAAAGATGTACCACATACTTCCATTTATTAAGTGTTTTTGGAACAAAAAATCTAAGCCCATGTATTGTCCAGCAGATGTCCCAATGATATTTAACTAAAATGTTAAATGTCCAATGGAGCCCCTTGTAAATTTGCTGTGACATCCCAAGCACTCTCTGTGCACAGTTCAGGAACTGCAGAACTAAGGGATTTTTATACTCATTATCTAACTTATTTCACATCTTAGAAAGAGATGAGCACAGTTTTATACTATTATTTTCAATTAACTATTTACATATTTCTTTCTCTGGATATGGATAATACTAAATGTTTTCCTGTTTTTGAATAGACCAATTTTTATAAATAGTGTGCAGGGGCTTGGCACCCATAGCTCAGTGTGTAGGGTGCTAGCCACACACTGAGGCAGGGGGGTTCTAACCCAGCCTGGGCCTGCAAAACTACAATGACAGCTGCAACAAAAAAAATAGCCAGGCATTGTGGTGGGCGCCTGTAGTCCCAGCTACTTGGGAAGCTGAGGCAAAAGAATCACTTAAGCCCAAGAGTTTGAAGATGCTGGCAGCTGTGACACCACAGCACTCTGCAGAGAGTGACATCTGTCTCAAAGAAAAAATAGTGTGTGGGTGCAATTATATAACAAATATTTTTTAACAAAAAAGATGAAACTTTTATATTTTCAAAAATTGCCTTAACTGAGAAACATTTTATTAATATGCTTGCTTTGGATAGAAAATCATTTTCAATATAAAGCCAATATTTTGTATCTATAATATTTTTAGTTTTTTTATTGTTTCATGTTAATTGTGGGTACAAAGAATTAGGTTACATTGATTGTATTTGTTAGGTAAAGTCCCTCTAATAATTGTGTCCCAACCCCAAGAGGTATGCCATATACTGTAAACCCCAATCCCCCTCCCTCCTCTCTTTTCCCCACTCTCTCCTTCTCCCATCCCCCAACTTGAATTGATTAGAGTTTTTCTCTTATATGGCTATGCATTAAATCATCTACTGGCTTCATATTAGAATTGAGTACATTGTATTTTTGCTGCTCAATTGTTATGATGCTTTACTAAGAAGAATGTTTTCCACCTCCTTCCAGGTTAATAAAAAAGATGTGAAGTCTCCATCTTTTTATGACTGAATAGTATTCAAAAAAAAATAGTATTCTATGGTATACATATACCATAACTTGCTAATCCATTCTTGGGTTGGTGGGCATTTAGGTTGTTTTCACATTTTGGTGATTGTAAATTGAGCTGGGATAAATAGGCTAGTGCAAAGGTCCTTATGATAAAATGATCTTTTTTCGGCTGAGGTTGAATTTTGTCTAATAAGTAATGCTGAAATATTGTCAATACATGTACTGATATAATTAAAAATGAAAGATTCCACTTTGGGGAATGTTTTTGCATACCATAATGGCAAGGAAAAAAATGAATCCACTTTCCTTATTCATCTATTCATCTATTTTTAAAACAAAGATACAGCAAATTGACTCAGAATTTCTCTAAAAGCATAGAATAATTTGTAGAATGCGTTCTATTTGTTTACATATAAATGACAATTTCTGACAAACTATTTTACTCTATTGGTCAAGTAATTCATTTTTACAAATGTGAATTTTAGGAATGGAAATAATATCTGAAAATTCGGAATTGGATGAAAGTGAAACATCAAAGAAAGATGATAGCTATGTGGAAAAAGAGGAGCCAAACCAACAATTCTTTACTCCTCAAGAAGGAACAGAGACATATACCTTCTTTGAGAAGGTTGTAAATGCAGCTCAGACCTGGTTCAGTCTCTTTGGCTGGGCTGAGGGACCCCATTCTCTATCTATCCCAGAGTCTGCAAGAAGGTAACAGTTAACATGTTTCTCTAAATGCCTTGCATTGTATCAAATCATAAAATACCTATCTCCTGGGATCATCTTAAGTGAAAGGATATTAAATATTTGACAATTTATTCTAAACTGCTAAATTATGAGCAATCCATAAAGAAGAGTCAACATGCAAATATAAATTCTTTAGTATACATGTCCTTTTTAATTTCTTCTAAAAGTGATGATTTTAGGCAAGCACTGAAAATCTCTGACCTCAGTTTCCTCATATGTGAAATGAGAAAAGGTGAACAATGGGTAGGAAAGCCCCTTGACATTTGAAAGTTGTACAAACTACACATTCCTGTGTAAATAAAGTATCAGCCTGAGATCCAGATTATAGTCAGGTAGACAGGTAGTGACCAGGAAGAGTTTCTTTACATCATCTCCCCTTGACAATGTATTTGCCTCCTTTCTTTCATGTGTTACATAATAACAACTCAGCATGTCTAAAATAGTTAAATATCATTGGTTGTATCAAGTCACTTAATTCTGCTGTTAATTTAAACACCGAGTTTAGGCCCTTCCCTTGTTCTGATGTGATTGGTATGGTGAATTCTCATAGCTTTTTTGTCTCCCTTCTCAGCACTGGGGTAACTTGCTGTGACCAGAGGGAAATATAGTACTGATCTCTATAGCTATAAGGGCCATATCAGAATTTCTTCTCTGTATTCAAGAGTGGGCTAGGTTAAACTAAGTCTGTAGTTTTCCTGTATATTGACTCTATTCATGTTTTATTAATAGAATAATTTCAGCTTCATAGAATGAATTGGCTAATATTTCATCTGTGTTTGTGATATGGGAAAATTAATGCCCTAGATACCCTGAAAATTTATAATTTTCATCATAAATCCATCTGGCTCCAGGGAATTTGTTTAGAGAAGTTATTTTGTTATAACTTACCAGTTTTGTTTTGCTTTGATGATTGTTCTATGAAATTTTTTCTTATTTTGATTAAATTTTAATAATTTTTTTCATTGGGGGAGATTATTGATTGAGCTTTTAAAATTTATTATTTAACAATTATAACTGGTTGTCATTTTGTTTCTTATTCCCTTTATGCTGTTATAGTCCCTTCCTCTTTTACCTTTGCAACTTTATTTTTTCTTGATTATAGGTGTCAGCATTTACTTTTATGTCTCATGTAATTAATAAGTTCTTGGATGGATTTTTCATTTTCATGTTTTCTAAACCATGTGATGCTGATTATGTCTTTATAACTTACTTATCTTTAAACACGAACAGCATGCTTATTTCTTTCTAGGTCTATAAATTTATCTCTTTATTCCACTTTGGCTACGTCCCAGAATTTTGGTTAATAAGCAAAAATTTCTCATTTTTGTTGTTTTTATAGAGCTTGAGATATTAGTTTTCACTTTTTATATGCATTTAACTATAATACTGATTGCTACTCTGTTGTGTATTATTGCATACATGTATAATTATTTCTTTGAAAATTCCCATTAATTTTTGAGCATTTACTTATGTAATTTCATATTTTTGTTAGCATAAATAAGGCAGAGATGCTTATAAATGTTTAAAAATGGTAGCAGACATTACTAAATACTACATAAGAAGTTTCTCATAGGTAGGATCACTGGATGAAATAATATAAACTTCTTAAACTCTCCTATAATGTATTCTTGGATGATTTTCTAGTAAATGTTCTATATTACACTCCCATTAATTAGATTCATTGTCAGTCTGGTTGTTTCCTAAGGGTGTGAATGCTGTTAGAGTTGGAAATGTACCATTTTGATCAGTGGGAAGCTGCCCCCAACCCCAAAATTGTGAATAAAGATGAGCTTTCTCCAGGTAACAGTCCTATTCGGAGCCATTTCTTGGTTTGGAATTTGTGAATCATGGACTCTCAGGCTAAGAAGAGATCTTCAAGGTCATGTATTATTGCTAACAATTGAATCCCCTCCTTTAGTGTCTCCTGCATTGCCCCCATCTTCTGGAATCATTCTGTGTTTCTGATGAGAAGTCTGAAGCCCTCTTTTGTGAGTAATGTGTTCATTCTCTTAGAATTCTTTTATGGTTCCTATACTTCTATTGTTCTCCTATTATGCAATTTGCTGCAGTAAAATCTGAGCATGAGGATCTTTTTTGTCATTCAATCTATTTGGCCTTTTTGCAGATACTTTTATTTTGAAAACCAGTCTTTTAACTATGTGTCCTGCTTCCTTTTCTGATATTTTCTTCCCTCTGTTTTCTTTATTTTTTTTTCCCATTCTCTCTCTCTCTCTGTCTAGTAAAAGAGTCTCAACTCAAGAGTCATTATGTTGTCCAGACTGATCTTAAACTCCAGGGTTTAAGCAATCCGATTATCCCACTTTAGTCACTGAGATTACATGCAGGAGCCACTACACACGGGCTGATTCTTTCTGAATCTCCTATTAGGTAGATTCTGATCCTTTGTATACTTTATGATTATGATTTATATGTCTTTTTCTGTCTCTCACTTTCTTGTAGCTATCCTTTCTTCCTCTTCTAGTCTTCTATATATATAAAAAAAAAAAAATTGAGACAGAGTCTCACTCTGTTGCCCAGGCTAGAGTGCCATGGTATCAGCCTAGCTCACAGCAACCTTAAACTCCTGGCTATTTTTTTTTCCTATTTTTAATACAGACAGGGTCTTGCTGTTTCTCAGGCTCATCTTGAACTCCTGAGCTCATGCAATCCTCTTCCAGCCTTGGCCTCCCAGAGTGCTATGATTACATGCATGAGCCACCATGCTGGGCCCTTCTGTAAAATTTTAAATTAGTATTTCTAGCTTTGTTTTCCAAGAACTCTGTTATTCCTTAACTTTTTCTTCCTCCCTTCTTTGTTCCTTCTTTCCTCCTTTCCTCTCTTCCTCCCTCCCTTCCTTCTTTCCCTCCTTCCTTTCTTCCTTCTTTATTTTTCCATCTCTTTCATAATAGCATCTTGCTTTGTGTTATGGGCACATGCTTTCTCAAATATCTCTTTTATAGTATGAGCTTATGCCTAAATTCTAGTTTTCTTTAAACTGTGTTAACTCTCCTCAATCTTTATTCTTTTAAATTTTTATTGGGTTATTTTTTTCCCACCTGATGCCTTTCCCTAAATATTTCTGATGTTTTGTTCTTATTTATTCATATATAATGAATGAAGTAGTTGGTTGTAGAATAAGCAAGATGTTTACAGTCTAAGTCTGGGATTTGGGATCAAATGAAGCTTAAAGTCCTGGGAAAACCATGAATTCTAATGTTATACATGTTTGCAAGAAATTAAATTGCCTGGCCTTATATACAATAGCCCCCAGCTGGAGAGTCATCCAGTATGAGATTTATTACCTGGAATACTGGAATCCATTGTGGGTTATGATATAGATCTTAAATAGATTTTGGGTTTTTCAAAATTATTGAAACATTTTTGAGACATTTGTGCATCACCTTTCTTGAACATGAAGCTAGGGGCTATCTTAAACACTGCTTTGTTGGTGTGTATCCCAGGTAATATCATTCCTTACACATACTACTTGGTGGCAGCAAGGGCAGTAATACCCAGGTCTCTTGTGGATCTGTGAGATATTCAGGTAGCATAGGATAAGTCAAAGGAAGTATTTGAGGAGAGTTCTCATTTATTGATTTGTTCCTGGTCTATTTCCTTTTATTAATATTATGAAAACTTTATTAACTCTTATTTTGCTTTTTATAATGATTTTTCTTCCTAAAAATATTTTAGGATCCACCTAATGAATTAAGAAACTTATGGGGGCTTCTCACTTTGGGGAGGCAATTATAAGTATATTTAATTATGAGATACACAGTTATACTATGGTCTGGATATGTACAGTGTGGAATGATTGAATCAAGTTGGTTAACATAACTTGAAATACTTATTTTTCATTTCCTCTCATTTAATTGCCACCTTATACTCTAAAACTAACATCTCCCTATCTTCCTTATCCTCAAGCATCTGGTAACCCCTATTCTACTTTCCACTTCTATGACATAAATATGATTGATATCATGTGACAGTTGTCTCTCTGTGCCTTATTTCACTTAGCAGAATGTCTTACAGGTTCACATACATTGTTGCAAATGACAGAATTTCCTTTTTTTTTTTAATCCTGTAGAGAACTCCATTGTATAATACATACCACATTTTCATTATCTATTCATCTATTGATAGACACTTAAGTTGGTTCCATGTCTTGGCTATTGTGAATAGTGCTGCAATAAACATGGGAGTGTGCAGATATCTCCTCAACATACAGATTTCACTTCCTTTGAACGTATACCCAGAAGTGGGATTGCTGGATCATATGATTAGACCATTTTTAGTTTTTTTGAGGAACCTCCATACACTTTTCCATAATAGATATACTAATTTACATTCCTACAAACAGTGGATAATCATTCCCTTTTTTCTACATCCTTATTAACATTTGTTATCTTTCATCTTTGATAATAGCCAATCTAATAGGTGTGAAGTGATATCTCATTGTGGTTCAAATTTGCATTTCCTTGATCATTAATAATGTTGAGCATAGGTCTGTTTTCCATTCTGAGAGGCTCTTAGATATAATTTCTTTTTTTTTTTTTTTTTTTGAGACGGAGCCTCAAGCTATCCCCCTGGGTAGAGTGCCATGGCATCACAGCTCATAGCAACCTCCAACTCCTGGGCTCAAGCGAGTCTCCTGCCTCC
>CAUYQV010080409.1:0-10156 GCA_963574575.1 Galagoides demidoff
CTACAATTTATTGATCCATTCATGGATAAATGGGCACTTGGGCTTCTTCCATGATTTAGCAATTATGAATTGTGCTGCAATAAACATTCTGGTACAAATATCTTTGTTGTAATGTGATTTTTGGTCTTCTGGATATATACCCGTAGAGGAATTATAGGATCACATGGCAGGTCTATTTTTAGTTCTCTAAGTGTTCTCCAAACATCTTTCCAAAAGGGACGTATTAGTTTGCATTCCCACCAGCAGAACAGAAGTGTTCCCTTTTCTCCACATCCACACCAGCATCTCTGGTTTTGGGATTTTATGATGTGGGCTAATCTTACTAGAGTTAGGTGTTATCTCAAAGTAGTTTTGATTTGCTAATGATTAAGGATGATGAGCATTTTTTTCATATGTCTTTAGGCCATGTGCCTGTCTTCTTCAGAGAAGTTTCTCTTCAAGTCCCTTGCCCACCCTGAGATGGAATCACTTGTTTTTTTCTTGTTAATACACTTGAGTTCTCTGTGGATTCTGGTTATTAAACCTTTATCAGAGACATAATCTGCAAATATCTTCTCCCATTCTGAGGGCTGTCTGCTTGGTTTACTTACTGTGTTCTTGGCTGTGCGGAAGATTTTTAGTTTGATCACGTCCCAGTAGTGTATTTTTGATGTTGCTTCAATCGCCCGAGGGGTCCTCCTCATAAAATTTTCACCCAGGCCGATTTCTTCAAGTGTTTTCCCTACACTTCCTTCTAGTATTTTTATAGTTTCATGTCTTAAATTTACATCTTTAATCCAGTGAGACTCTATCTTAGTTAATGGTGAAAGGTGTGGGTCCAGTTTCAGTCTTCTACAGGTTGCCAGCCAGTTCGCCCAGCACCATTTATTAAATAGGGAATCTTTTCCCCACTCAATGTTTTTATTTGGCTTGTCAAATATCAGATAATGGTAAGTAGCTGGGTTCATCTCTTGGTTCTCTATAATGTTCGATGCATCTATCTCTCTGTTTTTGTACCAGTACCATGCGATTTTGATCACTATTGATGTATAGTATAGTCCGAGGTCTGGTAGAGTGATTCCTCCTGCTTTGTTTTTATTTCCAAGTAACATATTGGATATTCGAGGTTTTTTTCTGATTCCACATAAAATGAAGTATAATTTTTTTTGAGATCTTTAAAGTATGGCAGTGGGATTTTAACAGGAATTGCATTAAAATTATATATTGCTTTGGGTAGTATGGACATTTTAACAATGTCGATTCTTCCCAGCAATTAGCATGGTATGTTTTTCCATTTGTTAACATTTTCAGCTATTTCTTTTCTTAGAGTTTCATAGTTCTCTTTATAGAGATCTTTCACATCCTTTGTTAGGTAAACTCTCAAATATTTCATCTTCTTTGGCACTACTGTAAACAGAATAGAGTTCTTGACTATTTTTTCAGTTTGACTGTTGTTGGTATATATAAAGGCTACAGATTTATGGGTGTTGATTTTGTAACCCGAGACACTGCTGTATTCCTTGATCACTTCTAAGAGTTTTATAGTAGAATCCCTGGTGTTTTCCAGGTATACAATCATATCAACTGCAAAGAGTGAAAGTTTAATCTCTTTTGATACTATGTGGATACCCTTGATTGCCTTTTCTTCCCTAATTGCAATGGCTAAAACTTCCATTACAATGTTAAAGAGCAATGGAGACAGTGGACATCCTTGCCTGGTTCCTGATCTGAGTGGAAATGATTTCAATTTAACTCCATTCAGTACAATATTGGCTGTGGGTTTGCTGTAGATGGCCTCTATCAATTTGAGAAATGTCCCTTTTATGCCACTTTTCTTAAGTGTTATGATCATGAAAGGATGCTGGATATTATCAAAAGCTTTTTCTGCATCAATTGAGAAAATCATATGGTCTTTGTTTTTTGATTTGTTTATGTGATGAATTACATTGCTAGATTTATATACATTGAACCAGCCTTGAGATTCTGGGATAAAACACACTTGGTCGTGGTGTATAACTTGTTTGATTCTGTTTAGATTCTGTTTGTTAGGATCTTGTTGAATATTTTTGCATCAATATTCATTAGTGATATTGGCCTATAATTTCCTTTCCTTGTGGGTCTTTTCCTGGTTTAGGGATCAAGATGATTTTTGCTTCATAGAAAGTATTGGGTAATATTCCTTCTTTTTCTATATTTTAGAACAGGTTAAGTAGTATAGGTACTAGTTCCTCTTTAAAGGTTTGATAGAATTCTGACATGAAGCCATCTGGTCCTGGGCTTTTCTTTTTGGGGATATTTTGTATAGTTGATGCTATTTCAGAGCTTGATATAGGCCTGTTTGATATTTCCACTTGATTCTGGCTAAGTCATGGAAGGTGGCATGCTTCCAAGTATTGGTCCATTTCCTTCAGATTTTCATATTTCTGACAATAGAGTTTCTTGTAAAATTCATTAAGGATTTTTTGAATTTCTGAGGGGTCTGTTATTATTTCGTCTTTACCATTTCTGATTGATGATATTAGAGATTTTACTCTTTTTTTCTTGGTTAGGTTGGCCAAAGGTTTATCTATTTTATTAACCTTTTCAAAAAACCAACTTTTTGATTTATTGATCTGTTTTTGTTCATTTTCTTATTGGATTATCTTTTTCTTTTCCTGCTGGGTTTTGAAAGCTCTTTATATATGCTAGATACTAGTCCTTTTCTAGACATGTGGTCTGCAACTGTGTTCTCAATTTCCATAAATTATCTTACATCCTCTCGACATTATATATCATAGAGCAAATGTTTTTCATTCTTATGAAGTCAAATTTATCAGCTTTTCCTTGTCTAGGGTATACTTTTGATCCTGAGTGTAGGAACCCTTTAGATAATCCTGCTTTGCAAGGACTTCCTCCTATGTTTCCTCCAAAACCTTTATTTTTACATTTTATGTTTCAATCCTGGATCCATTTTTGTACAGGCTATGAGGTTGAGGTTGAGGTTTATTTTTGACATATTTTTGACAATGTTTTCTCCAAAACCTTTATTTTTACATTTTACATTTCAATCCTTGATCCATTTTTGTACAGGCTATGAGATTGAGGTGGAGGTTTATTTTCGACATATTTTTGACTCCTTGCTCAACCATTACCCATTTTAAAGGCTGTGTTAACTCCACTGTATTGTTTTTATACTTTTTTCAAGAATCAGTTGTTTGTGTTTATGTGGGGTCTAGACTATCCCTTCTGGTCCATTGCTGTACATGTCTGTCCCTCTACCAATACCATGTAGTCATGACCACTTGAAATTAGGTAGACTGATTCCTCCCATTTTATTCTTCTTCTTAATAATCATTTTAGCTAGTCTAGTTCCTTTGTGTTCCAATATTAATTTTATAATAATCATGTGTATATCTAACAAAAATCTTTCTGGGATATTGAAAGGAATTGTGTTAAACCTTTAAATCTATTTGGAGAGAAATTCATGTATTGTTCAATTTTATTGGCTTGTATTTTAAGGATACTAGTCTGTAGTAATCTTTTTTTGTACTGTCTGGTGCTGGCAACAGAGTAATAGTAGCTTCATGTAATATTAGAAGGCATTCCCTTCCACTTCTGTGTTGTAGAAAGAATGTGTAGAAGTAGCATTAATTCTTCATTAAACATTTGTTAAAAATCTCTGGGCCTAGGGATGTAATTTATGGGAATTTTTTTTTAATTCATGGGAATTTTTAAACTATTAATTAAATTTACTTAATATTTTTGAAGCTATTCAATACATTCATTTCTTTTTTTCTTTTTCTTTTTGAGACAGAGTTTCAAGCTGTTGCCCTGGGTAGAGTGCTGTCACATCATAGTTCACAGCAGCCTCCAACTCTTGGGCTCAAGCGATCCTCTTTTTCTATTTTAGTAGAGACAGGGTTTTGCTTTTGCTCAGGCTGGTCTCAAACTCATAAGCTCAAACTACCCACCAGCCTCGACCCCAGAGTGTTAGTTAGTATTACAAGCGTGACCCACCTCACTCAGCCACAGTTCATGTTTTTTAAGGAATTGGTTCATTTAATTTAAGTTGCCAAATTTATGGATACAGAGTTGTTCACAGAATTCCCTTATCTTTTCATGTCTATTGTGTTTGTAGGACCCTGTTTTCATGCCCAATATCAGAATTATTTTCTTCTTTTTCTCTTTGTCAACTTACTAGAGGTTTGTGAATTTGATCTGTTCAAAAAACATCTTTCTGTTTCACTGATTTCTCTTTATTGCTTTTGTTTTTCCTTTTATTGGTTCTACTTATTATACCTTCTACTTTCATTGTATTTATCTTACTTTTTTTCTAGGTTCTTTGAGGTAAGAACTTATATTAAAGATTTGACAGTTGTATGCTTTTCTGATGCATATGGTTAGTGGTACACATTTCCTTTTCAGCATGCTTTAGCTGTGTCCAACAAAGTTGTGTTTCCATTTTTATTCAATTCAGTATATTTTGAATTTTCTTGAGATTTCTTCCCAACTTAATAAACGTGTTGTTATAGTTTCCAAGTGTTTGAGTATTTTCCTCTAATCTTTCTGTTGCTGATTTCTAGTTAGATTCCACTGTGATCAGAGAACACGGTCTGTGATTTCAGTTCTTCTGAAGGTGCTGAGGTTTGTTTTATGGCACAGTGTATGGATTATTTTGATGTATATCTCATGGTAACTTGAAAGAATGTGTTTTCTGCAATTGCTGGGTGAAGAGTGCTATACATGCTCATTAGATTTTATGTTTGATGGTGTTTTCTGAGTTCTATATTTTTTATTTTATATCTAAGATTTCTATGTATTGTTAAGTGGTATTAAAATATACAGCTATAATTGTGGATTTTTCTATTTCTCCTTTCAGTTCTATCAGTTTTTGCTTCACATACCTTGCAGTTCAATAGTGTGGTACATACACATTTAGAGCTGCTAAGTATTCTTGGTGGATTGGCCTTTTATCATTATATAATGTCCCTCTCTCTCTCTGGTGATCTTCTTTGCCCTGAAGCCTACTTTATTTAATATTATAGCCACTACTGCTTTCCTTTGATTAGTGTTTGCATGATATATTTTAACTGTGCTGTATTTAAAGTAAGTTTCCTATAGACCACTTATCATTACATAATGCTTTTTTTTTTTGAAGTTTTGGCTGGGTGTGGGCTCGAACCTGCCACCCCCAGTATATAGGGCAGCACCCTACTCCTTGAGCCACAGACACCATCCCCTACATAATGCTTTTTAATTTACCCTGCCAATCTCTGTCTTTAATTATTACTTTGGACAATTTACATTTAGTGTAATCATTGACATGTTAGGTCTCATGTCTGTTTTATGTTCTCTCTAGATTTCTTTTTCTCTCTTTTCTTTTTCATGCCTTCCTATGGGTTACTTAAATACTTTTTAGAATTTTATTTCATTTTATCTAAAATGCTTTTTAGTATATCACTGTCTGTTGGTGTCATCATTTTATCAGTTGAAATAAAGTATAAAAACTTTATCTCCTTTCATATCCCATACTTTTGTCTGGTTTTAATTATCTTAAATATTTCCTCTCCATATATTTAGAATCATATCAAACAGTGTTTTAATTTTTGCTTTAATCACTAAACATGATTTATAAAAGTCAAGGACAAATAAAGTCCATAACATCTACCCAGATTTTTGATTACCTTGTTTTCATGTCTAATGTCTCAATATTCCTTCTTCTATTATTTCCTTCCTATTTAGAGTATTTCCATTCACCATTCTTCTTTCTTTTTTTTTTTTCAGTTTTTGGCCGGGATGGGTTTCAACCCACCACCTCTAGTATATGGGGCCGGCGCCACCCAAAATTGTTTCTTTTTTTCCTTTAGGTAAGGTGTTTCTTCTTTATTGCTGCTTTTAAGATTACTTCTTTGTCTTTATTTTTTTAGAAATTTAATGATGTTATATCTTGATGTAGGTTTATTTGGGTTTGTTTTGTTTGGGTTCACTCAGCTTCTTGAATCTGTAGGTTTATATCTTTATATCATGTTTTGCTGAAGAAGAGAAATTATTCTAAAAATTTTCTGTTTCTCTGGCTGCTTCTCTCCTAGTCCTCCAACTACAGGGCTTTTTGTCTGTGATAATTGGCATTTCTGGGTTGTCAGCTTCATCAGTTCCCAGTCTGGGAAATTAGAGGCAAAAAAAACCCCAGTGCATGCACCACTGTCTTGCCCTGAGTCCCACATCCCTAGATAGCTACCTTCTTCTCCGCATCATTCAGAGTCTTCTTAGATTTGTTTTATAACAATGAATAGCATTCTTAGCTATACTCAGTAGAAGGAAAAGTATGTCTACTTTTCCTTGAAAATGAAAGCAACCACCAAAGCATATCTAAATACAATTTTTTAAAGTCTAGTCAAGCTCAAATACAAAGTGAGAATCTATATGAATACCCATCCTCCCCCAAACAGAACAAAGAATAAAAGGTAAGGAAACAAGTCAAACAAATAAGTAAGCCTGGAGCAGGCAGCTGATAGCCCAGCTCCTGTAAATAGTAATAGGACTGGGAACACTTGTGGGTGGGGAAAATGGAAACCATCCTCGCTACAGAAGCTGAGGTTGGGCTCTGAGACACAAACTGGGCCTGTTGAAAACCCAGTTACATCCAGGGACTGTCACATCTGAAGGGCAGGAGGAACTGGAGAAAGCACCTGTACAGAACTGGGCCACATCACCTTCCGGCTCGGTAGCTAGATCTGTAATACCCACAGTGTAAGTGAGGAATAGGCGCCCCCGTAGAAGACCCAGGTCAGGACTTTAGTGACAGAGGAAGTGAATTCAGAGAAATCAGGAGGCAAAGTTCTTGAGAGGAACCTATAAATAAAATTTCAAAATACACATGAACCAAGCAAAACATATGACAAAGGTGGCAATCAAGGGATAAAACCATTGCCAATGAAGTGGAAGGGAAATGCATCTCTAAGTGACTTTAAGACACACACACACACAAGATTCAGGGAGCTAAAGGAAGGCATAAGATCTAGGAAAAGAGCATCATGAGTTACTTATCCCCACAACAATTCTACACAACAACAAGGACAAAAACATGCAAAACCCCAAGGGCATAAAGACTAAGCAATCATTGTTCATGCAGCTGGGTGGCTGACTCATCTTAGCTGGGCTGGCTCACATGTCCACAGCTCATGAAGCTAGTGAAGGGCTGGACCATTATCACTGCCCTGCGTTATATTAGCCAAAGCAAGTGCCAGTGTCAACCCACACTGAAGGGACAGGGCAACAGGAACCACCTCTTCAGAGAAGACCTGCAGGTCTGGCAGATGGAGGGGCTTCAGGAAGGGTGAGGAATTTGGGCCATTCACGCACCCACTCTGCCAACATGAGCCAAAAATAGGCAAGTACAAATCACAAACATATCAACACAGAAAGAGATAAACGAGAAAGCAGGGAAATGGAAAAATAGCCGCTAAAATAAAAGCAAACTCTAAATTGATATAGGTGAAGAGGGTATTAGTGAGTTAGAAAATGATAGGGCAGAATTTACCAAAATACAGCAGAGAAAAGTAGAAAGGCCAAAATAAAAGACAAAAGAGAAACAAAGGAATGATTAAGAGGTTCAAATACTGCAAAAGGAATAAAACAGGCACAATGGCAGAGATGCCATTATTCAAAGGGATAACAGCTGAGAATGTTTCAGAACTAAAGGCTGACCCTCCTCAGGAAGAAAGCTAACACTGGATGCTGGTAATGACAAATAAAAATGAATCTACACCTAGACACACAGTAGTGAAAATAAAGAACAGCAAGAATAAAGAGACCATAAAGGTTACTGGAAAGAAAACTCAGATCACAGGAATTAGAATGATGGCAGATTTCAGATCAGACACAGAAGATGCTGGTGCACCGTGGAGAGCATCCTCTGAATATGGAGGGAGAGACGCTGCCGGCCACAGTTCTGTCTCCACTCCGGCTAGGAGGGAACAAAGACAGCCCCAAGCTAAGAAAACCTAAGATTTTACTAACTCCTGAAAAAACACCTAAAACAATGCACTTCAGCCAGGAGTTGAAACAAAAGGAAAGGAACAGATACAAGAATATAATAGCAACCTAAGAAATCAGCAAAGAAAGAAAAAAGTTAATAAATCTTAACTACCGACCAACGTTTTTACTAAATTTTTAAAAACAGAAATGCACCTATAATCCTAACTACTCAGAGGGCTGAGCCAGGAGGATCACAGCAGTTGAAGATCTGAGTGGTGTAGTGACACCCTATCAAAAAATAAATAATAAATAAGAAGGAGAAGAAAAGGAAGAAACTGATAAGATTACTAAATTCTGTGAATTTAAAAAATGATGAATCAAAAGTTCTAAATCATTGCTATTCCCAAACTGACTGGAAAAATCTTAAAAAGTAATGAAGTGGGTCCTGCACCGTGGAGAGAATGAGACCCCCTGCCCCAGACACAGGCAGGGATGCAAGGGAGGCTCGGAGGAGGGTTCACGGCAAAGTCAAGTGTGCTCAGATCCGTGTCTTTGTCTGAAGGAAGTTAGAGATAAAGAATAAATTTAGATTCAATTAGGAATTTGTCCATCTGTTTAGAGGTATTAGACAAGTGTTTGCCAGGTTTTTTAAGCCATTTAGGGCTGTTTGAACAATTACCATTACTAACAAAATAAAGTCACATCCAATGGAAGACAGTATATTTTGCCGTTAAAAGTCATCAAAGTAAGTTCCTCAAATCCTGAATGTCTTGCAATTACCTTCTAATGTATTTTGCATATTTTTAGACAGAAATAACTTCCCATTTACAAAGCGAATAGCTCTGGCAAGAGTCTGCTGATGTTTCTGGCGGGTTTGAATAGTGATCAGAATCCAGGGAAGGTCAATTAAGCCACACGCTTCCCGGGGGAGCCTCTTTTTATCAACAAAATGTCCTCGTTGCCACAGCCAAACTTGTTCTGATGCAGTTTGGCCGCCAAGGTATCGTAAACATTCGGCTGAAGTTCCAATCTATTATTCTGTAGCATATAATTGTACCTAAAAATCTTTTTTTTTTTAAAGTTAGGGAGAAAGTAGATTCTTCCATACTCCATCACTTTATTACCTATTATTTAATAAGTGCAGGTTTTAGAGGGTTCAGGACAAACACTGTGGGTGGCTCTGCAGACACAGCTGGTTGTTACTGTTATTTTATAACATTTTTTCCCTACTATTTCCAAGTTATGCTTACTACATGCAATTAGGTAAAAAAATTTATTCACATCTCTGTTTTGATTGACAAATAAAAATTGCATATATTCATGGTGGACATCATTTTAAAAGAAGTTAAGTAAAACTTAGCCATAATGCCACCACAGTGCCCAGCCTATTTCCTTCTAGGCTTTTCCATGTATGGATAAAATAACGGCAAGTACCATTTGCCCACACTTGTGCCAGCACAGTGCGGAGTGCTTCACACACACTGATTCTCTCAGTTTGTCTCGAGGAAGGGACGACACAAGGGTGTGAGAGCATGACAGGTGCCGGGAGGAGGCCGCCCAGGACTCTGACGCCTGGAGAGCGGTGGTTTCCCTGCTGACATTGCGTCCTCTCTTCTACCCTGAGAGGTCCTTACTGTGATGATGCCCATTTTGCAGACGCGTCACGGAGGTCCCGAGGTGCTGAGTGCACGGCCATGTGGCAGGGCTGGGCCCACATGCATCAGAGCAGACTCCAAAAGCCTCTCTTCCCCTTTTACTGCCCACTTTCACCTCCTCAGGACATAGCAGGAGCGCAGTTTGGGGGGCACATGGTAAAGAAGGAAGGAGGAAATGCCGGTCTGGTGGCAGAAGTGGCTGCTGTCCTTCCTGAGGCCCTAGGCGGGTGAAGGCACAGAAAAGCCAGAGCAAAGAGAGATGAGAGAGAGGCGGCAGGCAGGAGGGCAGGCGGGCAGGAGGGCAGGAGGCAGGAGGGCAGGAGGGCAGGAGGGCAGGAGGCAGGCGGGCAGGAGGGCAGGCGGGCAGGAGGGCAGGCGGGCAGGAGGGCAGGAGGCAGGCGGGCAGGAGGGCAGGAGGCAGGCGGGCAGGCGGGCAGGAGGGCAGGAGGTGAGAAGTGGGCAGGTGGGCAGGAGGGCAGGAGGCCAGCAGGGCGGGAGGGCAGGCGGCCGGGAGGGCAGGCGGGCCGGAGGGCCGGAGGGCAGGCGGGCAGGAGGGCGGGCGGGGG